>MU768748.1:323356-346994 GCA_026770625.1 Nicotiana glauca
CTTGTTTTTTTTGCCCCTTCTCCGTTCTTCAAACATATACGTAGAGAGAATACATGCTTCCTTCACTCTAGGGTTCCATCCGTACTGTTCCTAGGAGTTTTTTGAACTTTTGGACTTGTAAATTTCTAGGGTTTATCACTATTTGAAATCTCTCTCTCCATGGCGGCGGAGAAGCTTAGGGATTTGAGTCAGCCTATTGATGTTGGCTTACTTGACGCCACTGTTGCCGCTTTCTATGGAACTGGATCTAAGGAAGAGGTAACAATATATGCATCTGCTAACTCTCTTATTGCCTTCATTCTCCACTTCATTTGCTATGTGTCACTAATGTGGCTTAATTCTCCAATTTGTAATTTCCAATTGCTTACCAAACTTTTGTAACTTCTAGAGTTTCTTTCAGTACAGTTAGCCACATGTTAATTGAACCTTTGGGGAGGAATGAAGACTTTATGTATGGTTTTGGTATGTAGAAAATTGTTTTGCTTTACGGATTGGTGGTTGGATACAAAAGTTTGTGATGTATGGTAATGGTACAAGGCGAAAGATTGGGTATACTGAGCACCCAAGGATGTGTTCTAGTGGTCTAAAGTGGGAGGAGAACCATGAGGTCTCATGTTCAAATCTCAAAAGGAGGCAAAAAACATTAGATGATTTATTCCTGCCGCCTTAACCTTGTTGGCAGAGCTACCCAGTATCGGTGCTTGTGTAAGGTAGTAGATAACTAGATATTCAATAGAATAGCCGAGGCTAGCGCAAGCTGGCCAATAGAGTATAGTGATAGTGTTTTGAGGGTACAAGGATAGTGTTCCACTGATATTATTGATTATTTCGGTGTCGACAAAAATGTCTTAAGTGTCTCAGTTGAAGAAAGTGACGTGGAGTAGGAGTTTGGGATATTTATAAAAAGATTTCTTTCCATAGGTGAATGAAGTCATTTTACTCTTCTTGGGAAGTACTTTCCTTTGTGAAAAGCTAAACACAGAAAAATATTTTTTTCACAGAAATTCTTACTGATTTTTCTGTTTTGCGCTGCTAGCTCTGCATTTTGTTTCCGATTGAGGGCCAAGGAGTTTTGTATTCTTTTGGAGCTGTTTATCTCTCTGTATCCCCCCCTTTTCACCCCTGCAATTCATGGGCATGTTCTTTTTTTTCTGGAGCTATTTTATAATTATTCTTTTGTTTCAAAAGTTATTCTCTAATGTTTGTACCATCCTGAGAATCGCGAGTTTCAGAAGCTGCGTATTGACCTTCCTCTCCCTGCCCCCCCCTCCCCCCCAAAAAAAGGAAAAAGAAAAACTGAAGAAGCAAAAGACCACTAAAGTTTGTGGGGAGTCGGGTGAGGTATTGTAGTCCACAGACGTGCAATGAAGAATGGAAGCTTTGTATGAATGTGGCTCTGATGAGATGTTGCCATGATCCTTAACTTCTTTCAGCCTGAAGCTATATATATGTGTGTGTGTGTGTGTACAAGATTTAGGAATATGAACTTAGAGACACAGTAGAAGGAAGAACATATCAGCAATTGATTCTCCATTTTGGAGAGTGAACAAAAGAGAAGAAGGTCTCAAGTTCGAAACCCACTGGGTGCAAACAATTTCTGAGGCCCATCGGATTGGGTAAAACCTGAATTAACTGTAGTGCACTTGCGGGAAACTCCTTGCCGAGGGCCTGTGCACCCCCGGGATTAGTCGGGGCTCGAAGAGACTCGGACACCCGGTGCAAAATAAAAAAAAAGAGAAGAAGGCTTGAGACCTGTAGTATTTAGTTCTGGACCTTCTTTCAGCAGTATAGAATTAGATTTGGTAATTTTAGGGCATGCATTAGTTACTCAGTTGGTGTATAATGACAACTTGTTGCTAGAGCACATCAGTGTACTTGCAATTCCAATCGTTCACGTATTCCACATCCTATGGGCTATGGCTTTGTTTGAAATTTGGAGGATAATTTGTTTTATCTGTATTAGGTGAGGTTCGCAAAATAACTGTTTACATTCCCTAGCATGAATTGCATTTCACTCATTAGTGGCTCAGCTGCTCTAAATACCTGTATGATTATGTGACCAAACAAGTCTACTTGTTGTGCATCACGGATTTGGGCTATTTTTTGTTTAGGGGGTTGTAGTCAGACCCAGTGAAAGGTGACATTTGGCGTTATATTGATATGCTTAGTCAATTTTCAAGTTTTAATATGTTTCCTGTTTGATTTAAATGTCATAGGAAGCTTATTGTTTCTACACATCAGTTGATATCACGGTAATTTTTTTTGTGTAGACTTGTGATCTTAGATGGTATCTGTTAAGAAGCAGATTGGGATGAAGGGGATAGGAACAATTATGACTCTGAATGGTCTAGCTAGAAGGCTGAGTATTGAAAATTTTTGGCTTGCAAATCTTGCCATATTAGCAACTAGGCTGAGTGAGTTGACTAACAATTATGGTAATTGACCTAAGTTTCAGCCCTTGTACTGTAGTGACTATTATAACCACTTTATTTTAGCAACCATTTACATGCACACGCACAACTTTTAGTAATTATTGGAAGTCAAGAAACTCAGTGTTATCAAAGGCGAAAACGCAAAAAAGATCTAAGGTTTGTTGGGGCTTTAAGCGCAAAGCACAAAGAAAGTGTGGGCTTTAATGAAAAAAAGGCGCAAATTGTAAAAAAATAACAAATATGTATGTGTAGTCCAAGACTAATATCTATAGGCATGAATACCAAATGTATGGACAAAGAAATTGAAGAAAATTTATGATAAAGTGAAGTATCAATTGCTTAGTGTCCCTCTTTAGGATTGTGCTCATTGGCAATGAAAAGTATGTCTTAGAGCCTTGATGACAACACTGAAGCGCTTGCTAAGCGAGGCGAAGCGAAGCGCTCAACATGTTTTGAGCCCCGCTTCAGGGCTTAAGCACGCCTTTGATAACACTTATTAGAAACTGCAAGGATACATACTCCCATATCAATATAGAGTATAAATTAATACTCCCTCCGTTTCAATTTAGATGATGCAGTTTGACTTGGCACAAAGTTTAAGGGAAAAAAGAAGATTTTTTGAAACATGTGGTGATAAATGCTTAAGGGGTAAAATCTTAGTGGGACCATAATATTTGTGTGGTTATAAAAACTTCTCATTAAGGGTAAAGTGGGTAGAATGAAAATTTTAAAGTTAAATTGTTTCTAAATATATATTTGTGTCATTCTTTTTGGAACGGACTATTAAGAAAAATGTATAATCTAAATTGAAATAGAGGGAGTATATGTTTTGATAAAAAGTTAATATTTGTTTGAATAAAAGGCACTTCATAGATTCCTGAAAAAGAATAAACAACAAAAGATGTTTGGCCAAAAAGATCATATGTGTAGCTTGTTAATTGATTCCCTGTACCATTTAATTACCACACAAATTTTTTAGGACAACTAGAATTAGCTTTAAAGCTGTTCTTGTTCTCCATTTTTACTCTTCTGTCGCCCACTTCTATCTATTTTGCTGTGTAGAGAGCTGCAGCAGATCATATTTTGCGGGACTTGCAAAATATCCCAGATATGTGGCTTCAAGTGGTTCACATTTTGTCGAGCACGCAAAGCCTGAACACCAAGTTTTTTGCTTTGCAGGTCAGTTTTTGGAAGTAATTCTATTCGTATTTCGGATATATAAGTTTTACTTGCATCTGTGTTTATGGGCTCTTTACCTCAGTGATTAAACATTTCTATACATTCTTACTAATATCAATTTCATGCTTATAACTAGGGCGAGCATGTTTAATATATTAGATTTCGTTAATATAGTACAAACGTATGAAAAGTCGTAACTGAGTACTAATCTTTGATCCAAATTGGATGTTCATATTTTATAGAGTATGTCTTAACTGTTATGATGATTTTAACAGTGTGTTTCTTTTAAAAATGACACGTGAGTATAAAATTTACCTTTTGATTGTTTTAAGAATAGAAAAGAGTTATAATGAAGTTGACATTTGATCACATCTAATAAAAGGGAAATATTCAATTTAGCATTGATGAAGAGTATTGCTTTTCTTGGTATAGTTATGTAAAGATTCAATTTTGCACTATATCACTTTTCTTGGTGTAGTATGTGTTGTTTTGAACAAAAGCCAAATGATATTAGCATTTTAAGTCGTTGGACAGTGAGAGTATAAGAAGCGATCCAAGTGTTTGATGTTTCGTTGTGTTCTTTTAATTGATATTTGATATTCCTTCTATTTGTTGCTTGTCTTGGTTTAAGTTGGCATGATTTAAGATGAGAATTAAGTTTGGAGTTTGTTCTTTGATTGTGAAGGTAAAAGTAGGCTGTGAGACAACCCAAATTGTGAATTCTTAGGATGTCAATAAGTTTAAAATTGAATCAAAGTAGAGGAAGAAATTACTAAAGGATGCTTTAATATTGTCTTGAGAAGATGGATATTTTATTGACATCACTAAAACAGAATATGGCGACATGTTCTCCGTATTTGCCCAAATTTAAAATTAATTGTTTTTGGTCACTGTTTGACGGGATTAGTGGATTACTGTATTGGCTTCATACCTGCAGGTTCTAGAAGGTGTTATAAAGTATAGATGGAATGCATTACCTGTTGAACAAAGAGATGGGATGAAAAATTATATTTCTGAAGTTATTGTAAAGGTATAACTACACAATTGATTGTCATATTGGGGACGTTGAGTTGGATTTTCTTATTTCTTCTGATTCTTTTAACTTTTTCATCTATGTTTATTTTTGTCTTGATCTCAGCTTTCTAGTGATGAAGCATCACTTAGGCGGGAAAAGCTATATGTTAGCAAGCTAAATATAACTTTGGTTCAGGTAATTTTAAAATTGCAAATACCGAGAGTGAGTCACTCAAGCTACACATGATTTTAAAAGCTTTAACGAAGGCGTTTTATTCTTGAATATTTGCATCTGCAGATTTTGAAGCATGAGTGGCCAGCCAGATGGCGAAGCTTTGTTCCAGATTTAGTTGCAGCCGCAAAGACAAGTGAGACAATATGTGAAAATTGCATGGCCATATTGAAGGTCTTTGTGCACCTCTTTTCTTCCTTCCGGTGAAACTTAACAATCAAGTACACACTGATGACAGAAAATTTTGTTCTTCAGCTTCTTAGTGAGGAGGTATTTGATTTCTCGAGGGGCGAAATGACTCAGCAGAAAATTAAAGAGCTTAAACAATCTTTGAATAGGTACTTCCCGGTGTAATCCTTAGTTTTTCTATCCATTATTAAAGCTCGTTTCTTTATTTCAATCTAGCACATTTTTCATTTTAATATTTGGCTGATTGTATTGTATTATAAAATTGTGGATTACGGGGTGTAACTTGGAATACCTGGTTGCACATGCTTATGTTTTGTAGCATAGGAATTATATGTTAGAGGAGAACATTGCTTCACCGCTGGTTTGTTTTAATTTTGGAATCTAGGGAATAAAAGAGAAACGAAGAGAAAATAAGAAAAGAAATAATGGAAGAGGAGGTGGAGTCTTTCCTTGGTTTGGTTGGGATAGAAAGTGAGATGGGGAATAAGAGTTTTCCTCATTTTGGGAACAAGCTTGTGATTCCAAGAAAGAGATGTCTTGTCCTCTATATTTTTCATTCTCTTTCCATTTTGCCACGAAAAGATAGAAGAAAATTTCCTCTCCTCTCCTTTTTCTCCTTTCTGAACTAAGCATAATCACGCTGAATCTTTTCAGTGAATATGTAGTATCTGATTCTTGAAACTGGACTTGTGCTTGGTATGTGGTCTAATTTTTTGACATGCAGTGTCTCTTCTTCCGTTTAGATCTCCTTTTTAGTTTTGTGTTCTTTGTAATCAGATGCCGTTGGAACCTGACTTTCCTTTTCTTACTATGCCTTGCAATTGGTTGGTTTCAAGACAACTTGGATTCTAATAACAATAGTAATGAGGAATTGAAAGACGGTGCACACTGTTGAATGAATTTTAGATTCGTTCAAAGGATTGATACATCTTTTAATCATTTCAGTTGCTTGATCGTTTAATATAACTATTATCTTGCTATTAACTAGGATTAAAGTTTATTTTATATACGCTTAATACAAAATGGCTATATACTTTGATATCAAGATTGTTATTTTGGGACAAATTTTACTGATAGATTCTTTCTTCTGATCCCAGTGAGTTTCAACTCATCCATGAGTTATGCATGTATGTGCTATCAGCATCCCAGAGAACCGAGCTTATCAGGGCTACTCTTGCAACATTACATGCTTTCCTTTCATGGATTCCTGTGGGCTATATATTTGAATCACCATTGGTTTGTATTCCATTGCTACTTATTCTTTATCTTAGTGATTGAAGCTTGTAACTATATATGTTACCTGGTGTAATGTGAATGTCTTTGAGAAAAAAGATTGAAGTCTGTCCTGTTTGTTTTTACAGCTGGAAACACTGCTTAAATTTTTCCCTATGCCAGCTTATCGGAATCCCACTCTTCAGTGCTTAACAGAGGTATATCATGGGGATCTCCAGAAAGTTCCTTTTTCTGATGCTTGATCTGAAGTGATTCAGGACACTTATTGACTAGTTTGTATATCTAACAGGTTGCTGTCCTCAATTTTGGGGATTTTTATAATGTCCAGTATGTCAAAATGTACAATATATTCATGGTGCAGTTGCAGGTGAGTGAAAAGAAGTGTAGAATTTGCTTGTATGATTTTTAATTGATCTAAGTCTGTCTGTAGCATTAATGAAGGAATCTATGATGTGCCACACTATCTATTTCACTCTATTTTGATTCATTTCATGGAAATATTAAATAATTTGAGGTTCTGCATCACTAGAGACTCTGAATTTCCTATGACATACAAATCATTGGACAAACTAAATACTCCTAGCAATACTAAGCATAATGTAAGTTTTGTATCATGACTAAGCATTAATTCCGACTAGTTTGTATTTCCTAAATGGTTCTTTTGTTCCCATTGATAATATTTTTGTTACAACTGCATGGATTGCTAGAGATTAAGTAGGCGTTTGGCCATAAGTTTTGGAAGTTCTTTTTTATTTTTTATTTCCAAATCTGTGTTTTGTTTCTTGAATTAATCTAGTTTTTGAGAGAATTTGAAAACCAAAATTTCAAATCCCAAAATTAACTTAAGACCTCTCTTTGGGACAAATCATGATCATTTGGGACTTTTTAACATGTCAAAACTTGCTCCAAAATTCATATCCAAACACATTTTCAATTTCAAATCAAACTTCATCCAAATAAGTTTTTTCTAAAAATATTTAGGAATCTATGTCCAAACGGGTCCTAAAGATCTTTTGCAGCAACTTCCTATAATGTGATTTTAGGTCTACCCTGTTCTTTTACCTCATCTCATTTTATATGTGTATGCTATTATTTTGCTTATACTCCCTCCGTTTCAATTAATGTGAACCTATTTGATTGGGCATGAAGTTTAAGAAAGGAGAGAAGACTTTTGAACTTGTGGTGTACAATGAGGCATATATATTTTGTGTGGCTATAAATCATTGCATAAAGGTAAATTATTTCTAAATAAGGAAAGGGATCATTCTTTTTAGCACGGACTAAAAAGGAAATATGTTCACATACATTGAAACGGAGGGTGTATCATATTAATTCATTCCTAATCTTGTCTAATCTTGTAAGGATTTATCAATTTTAGCATTTGCAACACTCATTTTGTGAATAAATTGTTCCTTAGAAGCTCCATACGCCCATACAACATTGATGGTCTTACAATCGTTCTATGGAACTTGCTTTCCACTTTTGTAGGATTCCTTACTTCACTTTCCGCAACATTCCTTTAATTATATATGTTACATCTTCATCCATCATACCATTCTCCTGGAGTATAAAAACCTGGATCTGAATTTTTTGATAGGTAAAGCAAGGTTCTGATTCTTTTTTTTTGCATTTTGGGCAGCAAATCTCATCTTATCTTACCACAATATCCCTGTTCTTATGTTGGCGGAACATGCAATGTGTATATTCTGTCTTTCTTCTACTTATCCTAAAACTCCTACTTTCTAGAGTGGTGCTCCATAGTTCAAGTTTTTGATTGACACTTTTGCAAGTTTCATCAATTAACACAATATTGTTTTCAATAGCATACAATACAGGGTCTCATCATGTATACTATCCATTAGCGCATCCATAACTAGGATAAATAAGTACTGGGCTCATTGCAAATACATAGTGTAAACTCGCAGCTATGGAAAACTCATACGTATCTCCTACTACTATTTTTACACGTGATGACGTCTTCGTACATATCCGTTATGAGCTTTATATGTTTTTTTTTCTTCTCCAACTTCCACCATGGCACTATTGGAACTTTCTTGGTACCTTTTCGTACATTTTTTCCTGGATCAGTGAATATGATGTGTAACTGCTCTTTCCTCTCACTGTAAACTTGTGTCAACATTCTGAGCCAAACTGGTGCATTTGTTGTAGATCAACCTGGTTCTCTGTCATCCCTATAGCATCCTCAAGTTTATGTTTTACCACACTTTCTTGATGTTGATCAGTTCTTTCCATTATAGTTCGCAAAATTTTGAATATCTTCTTTTGTTCTATCTATTGGAATTAAGGTACTCTTCCTCCACTCATTTGGCTTCTTTCCGCCTTCTGCCTTTTGTAATTTCTTATAACACTCTCCTTTTTGGCGTTAATAACTTTTGGTATCTCCTCATTCCACACCTATGTTTCTTACGGTTGACGTCTTGGGCCTAAAGACACATCTAAAAATTTATTCTTAATGCAACCTGACGTTTCCTTTGACATGGTATTTGCGTCCTCTTCTGAGTACATGCTCCCTCCTTTGGTAAATTTGTTTGAAGAATAACATTCAGCTTGTATGGTGTAGAGTAGAAACTTCAGTTTAGAAGAGTGGACAATGTTGAGGATCTTGAGGGAGGTAGGATAATTGAGTAGGAGAAAGATTTATTATAGTTATGTGTAGGTCAAAGGTGGTACTGCGGTAGCGCAAAGGCTAAAAGCTATCATTCACTTGTTATTTGAATTGGAGCTGTCTTCACTTCCTCACACCGATCTTCTCTGTACGCTTGCTTGTGTCCCCTTTGTCCATGAGTAGTTGCTATGATGAGTCTGAGCTTGCATTTCAGTCAGTTTATCTGAATCAGATCTATTTAACGTGTCAAAAGTTACATTAATTTTGATCTTAGAGTTGGCAAAACTGTGTAAAGATTCGGTTTTGTGGAACATAAACATCCTAGCGTGTGGATGACCTTGATTTTTCTGCCGTCCTTGTTGTTAGTAGTTTGTAGTGTTTTTTCCACCATACCTTATTGTTTGAGCCATCTGTCTCTGATAATAGTGCTCATATATGTTGATTTTTCTTCCCATATAGACTATTCTTCCTCCCAATACGAATATTCCTGAGGCATATGCAAATGGAAGCAATGAAGAGCAGGTTTGTTAGTTGCAACGAATGATTGGTCACTTAGCTTGTGATATTAACACATAACCTCATCTCTCTTTCCTTTATAATCAGGCATTTATTCAGAATTTGGCGCTGTTTTTCACATCATTCTTTAAGGTAAGTTTCTTCACCTTTTGATTTGGTGCATAGTAGCCTTGATTTTACCAGTTTGACTTTAGACATATTAGTAAGCATATTCTCTAATGAGCTGTTTCACATGCAGTCTCACATACGGGTGCTAGAAACGTCACAAGAAAATGTAAATGCCCTCCTACTGGGGCTTGAGTATCTAATTAACATCTCCTATGTGGATGACACTGAGGTTTTCAAGGTATTACATCTACTTTTGGTTCTTGATAAGATTTCTCTTAATAAGTGTCTCATTGTTAAGCTGTGGTTGCACAGGTTTGCTTGGATTACTGGAATTCCTTGGTTTTTGAATTATTTGAAGCACATCATAATCTAGACAAATCTGCTATGACTGCAAGTTTGATGGGGCTTCAGGTATGACAAGTTACTTGAATCCCTTTTGCCTTCATGGAGAGCACACACGTGCTTCCGGGCTATTTAGCCTCGCAGGTTATGTACCCTAATTATCTAGAACATTAGTGGATATCATTGCTGTGCTTTGGTAGGAACACCATAGGTCACCAGCAAAATGCATTTACTTGGATGAATTTGGTTAAATGCCCTTATGTCATAGGATTAGAATTTCCCACCGGATGTGCTTTTTAATCTGTTTGTTTGTTGGTCGTCCTCAATATAGTCATGCTCAGATCAAGTCTTATTCATCCAACTCCCTCCTTTTTGGAAAACATATGGCGTCTGTACAAAAAAATATAAGTGGATGATTTGCTTGCTATTATTGACAGCTTGGTATTATGTTGGAAAACTTTTATGCCATTTAAGTATACTTCAAAACCCTTTTTTGGCACAGTAAGAAAGAAGGATCCCTTAAAACTTTTTGCTAAAAATAGGTTGCTATTGCGTATTTGGATTATTACATTCTTAGGGTACGCGCAAAGTACCTATATCAATGAATATAATTTTTTTAAATTTTTGTAAATATAATTAAATAATGTATTTTTCGTTATTGGACAAATATTATATACTATTTATACAATATTATACATTATTACACAAATGAATCCTATCAATGGAGCTTCGCGTGTTCTCTTCTTCCTTGGACATCCTCTGAAATTTAACTCAAATATAGCCTAAAGCTACTCCAAATCACTTGAAATTTAAGTTTTGAACTCATCTTGATGATTCCAATCAATTGAGACAACACCCATTCCAAACAACTAACAAATCGGAAAACTCAATTTCTGAAACCGAATCTTTGAACCACTTGTAATGGTGACTTTTATTTTTCAAATCCTTAGTTAACCATTGAAATATAGAAAAGAATTGAAGGAGAATAACAATAGTAGAGAAATTTTGTGGTGCAAAGGCTGACATGGGAAGGAGAAGAAGAACGAAGAAAAAAGGGGAACGAAGAAATAAGGGGTGGGCTAACTGGTGAAAATTAATTTTCAGATTATGTACAACCTGGGCTATACTGGGTAAGGGCTTCAAACATGGGCCATTTTCTGATGGGTTGTTGGGCCAAGTGACAAGGATGTGATTCTCCCAATATAAAATATATTTTTGAAGGGTAAAAAAGGCGAACGGCATTTCGCTAAGGGCTTTCGTGCTTTTAATATAGTATAGATTACTTGTTAGTTGTGTATTTCTCTTAGTTGCATGTCGGTTTCTATAAAGCTGCTGATGTGCTAGTTTTTGTGTTGAATAAGCAGATGCCCATGCTTCCTGGTATGGATGATGGACTTGGTGCACAACTTATGCAGAGGAGACAACTTTATGCTGGTCCAATGTCTAAGTTGAGATTACTTATGATCTCTCGGATGGCAAAACCTGAAGAAGTTCTCATTGTTGAAGATGAAAATGGGAACATTGTCCGTGAAACAATGAAGGACAATGATGTCCTTGTGCAATACAAGGTCTTCTATCTCTTTTTAGAATAATCTGTTAACTCGCATAGGATGTTGCATGTGTCGGATTAAACTATTTGTAAATGCAGTTCTATAAATTGTATGGATTATGATAATTGAAAATCTGATACGAGCCAAGATTACCTTCATGCACTTTAGATTTCAATTGATGGCTGCTCCCACAATTGGGCCGCTACATGTGTAATTTGGCCATCTATTGAAGACTACATGTAGTAATAGGCTATATTTGTAACAAGTGACTCCTTAGATTCCTAGGTCTTTAGCTTAGGGGAATTTAGGTCTCTTGTTAGCTAAATACCCTCCCTAGTATAAATAGCCCTTAAGGCTTTCATTTTTAGGGAGACTAGTTTTTGTTTGATAATGTATTCTCTTTGAGTGAGTGAAATGGTGATGGCCGTTGTTTAACACATCTTGCAAGGGTGTTTTTCAAGTGGTTTTCTTCCACTTGAAGTTGTCCTCTAGATTAGGTTCACTTTGTTTTACTAATTTGTGGTTGGTCTTTATCAATTGTTTCTTAATTGCTACTGTTGGTCTATTCTCAATTTCTATCCTTTTATCCTCGTTTCTTTAATTTCCGCATCCTAATTTGTATCAAAATCTATCTTTTTTTGCTGATAAATTAGTGAAATTGAAAATTTCTTGTGGAAATTGTGTTTCTGTACCTGTTATTTTTTCTGGGCCGGTTTTGAGGAGGTGTATAGCATTAATTGACTAAAGTGTACAGAGCTAATACATGTTCTTTGGGTTGCATGTTCTCTATTTGTTTCTCATTCATAACAAATGTCTAATGCTGCAGATTATGAGGGAAACGTTGATCTATTTGTCACATCTTGATCACGAAGATACCGAAAAGCAGGTGTGCTTCCCGTAGAGCTTTCTTTTTTGAAGTATTAAAGTTGTCTTTGGCACGCTGAAATTTTTCTAAAAGCCTAATCAATTGTAATTTGAGATAGGTTAATTTTCAGTTGAGTGCTATTAATTGTTCATTGTGGAATTGGGTTCAATAGCTACCGTAAAGCTCCTAGCGTCATTTGGTTGATGTATTGGAATTATTAATTTCAGTATAATCGTCTTCATAAGAATACAATGTTGGTTTGCTGTATAAGGAAAAATAATCGCCGCATAACTTTAATGCACCATTTGGTTTACAATATTTAAGAATCTATGTATTATTCTGTGCACGATAGAATGTGATATAAGTATATGTGTATTAGCAATGCCAGGATTAAGCTATTTAGAAACAAAAATGCCCTTTTATAATAAGTTATTTATGTATAACAATCTGTTCATTATTAATCACCGCATAGCAATTTCGTCATCATTACTTTATAAAAACAAATTCTTTATTATTAATCATTGCATAAATGATACTTGCATTATGATCCCCACTTGACTAGTATGTGAACCAAATGCCTGCTACAGTTCGTTTTGTTTAAGGGCTAGTTATGTAGGGATATTATTTATAAGGATTGTGATACGGGGGCAAACAATGTGCGGATTGTGGTACGACGAATAATAATTTAGGTTTTTTTCTATTATGATTAATGATATTGAGATTGTGTTATGTAGGGATTGCATACTTAAAGAGCATTTATTGCTAATACTGGTATTCTTGTTCCAATATTCCGTCTTGCAATAAATATTAAATAGGTTCCCACATAAGTAGTAAGCCCCATTTGTTCACTTTAACGGGGGTCAGAATCTGAATTGTTCAAATCTCGGTCTATTAAGTGCAGTTATTTTTATCCTTCCACGATCACTTATTAGCTTGTGAAGGTTCAAATCATTCATATCTTGTACAAAGTCTTAAAATCATTAAGATGTGTACTTAAACATTCTTGTTGATGTAATCCTTTACTACTCTATTTACTACCACAACGCCACTGTTGGCCACCATCACACAACCACCCTCGCTGACCTCTTCCACCACCAACCACCTCTACAACCTGCCATTATTATCAAGCACCATTAGCCACAACGATACATCTATCACCTCTATCCACCACTGGACAACCACAGATCCTAACCATCTCCACCAACTATGACCACAGCCAACCATCACCTTACGACCATCATCGCCGATTACCCAGCTTTTAGAGTGTGATTCATCAAAGAAAAAATTTATTTAGCACCACGTAAATTTATAGTTTCTCTAGTATTTTGTGGATATAATACTATTTATTATTTACTTATTTGAATTCTATATTTATTAGTTTCTAAAAAATAGACACATTTTGATTTTGAGAAGACAAGCAGTTTTAATTGTCCAATGTTCAGATCTAGATTCAGGTTCAGACATCTTAATAAAAGCAAACGGGCCCTAGCAGTGTGCGGTTTAATACTGTAAACCAAATGTTGCAGTAATTATGCAATTGAATTATTATGGATGTGAGAATGCACGGGAGAAAATATTATTGATTAATTATGACAATGATACAATGAGCCCTATATATACAATATATGTCCTACTCCTAATACATATGAGATTAGGGTTATTTACTACTATTTATACAATGAAACTAACATTCCCCCTCAAGCTGTTACATATATAACTAATACGAGAACCGGTGAGGGACTTGGTGAAAATATCAGCAAGCTGATCATTCGACTTCACAAATTTTATAGCAATATTTCCAGAGAGTATCTTTTCTCTAACAAAGTGACAGTCAATCTCGATGTGTTTAGTTCTCTCATGGAACACTGGATTTGACGCAATATGAAGAGCAACTTGATTATCACACACAAGTCCCATATGACTAATCTCACCAAATTTCAACTCTTTGAACAACTGTTTGATCCAAATTAGCTCACATGTGGCCATAGCCATTGCTCGATATTCTGCTTCTGCACTAGACCGAGCAACCACATTCTGTTTCTTGCTCTTCCAAGACACCAAATTTCCTCCTACTAAGACACAATATCCAGACGTAGAACGTCTATCAGAAGGTGATCCTGCCCAATCAGCATCTGAGTATCCAACGATCTGCTCATGGCCTCTATCCTCAAACAATAAGCCTTTGCCTGGAGCTGATTTTATATACCGAAGAATGCGGACAACTGCATCCCAATGACTATCACAGGGAGAATCCATAAACTGACTCACAACACTCACAGGAAAGGAAATGTCAGGTCTAGTCACTGTGAGGTAATTTAATTTACCAACCAATCGCCTTTATCTTGCAGGATCGCTAAGAGGCTCCCCATGTCCTGGCAGAAGTTTAAAATTCGGATCCATCAGAGTGTCAACAGGTCTACAACCTGTCATTCCTGTCTCAAGAATATCTAAGGCATACTTCCGTTGTGAGATCATAATACCTGAGCTAGACTGAGCGACCTCAATACCCAAAAAATACTTTAATCTGCCCCGATCCTTAGTCTGAAAGTGCTGAAAGAGATGGTGCTTCAACTTACTAATACCATCCTGATCATTGCCGGTAATAACAATATCGTCAACATAAACGACCAGATAAATACAGATATTTGAAGCAGAATGTCGATAAAATACAGAGTGATCAACTTCAGTACGAGTCATGCCAAACTCCTGAATAACTGTGCTGAACTTACCAAACCAGGCCCGAGGAGACTGCTTTAGACCATAGAGGGACCGGCGCAACCGACATACAAGGCCACTAGACTCCCCCTGAGCAACAAAACCAGGTGGTTGCTCCATATAAACCTCATCCTGAAGGTCACCGTGAAGAAAAACATTCTTAATGTCCAACTGATAGAGAGGCCAATGACGAACAACCACCATGGATAGATAGCCGGAGAGTGAGAATCCATGAAAGGCCGACTGATGCAATTTTAGCAACGAGAGAGAAAGTATCACTGTAATCGAGTCCAAATATCTGAGTATTTCCTTTGGCAACAAGACGAGCCTTAAGTCGATCAACCTGGCCATCTGGGCCAACTTTGACTGCATACACCCAACGACAACCAACAGTCGATGTACCTGAAAGAAGAGAAACAAGCTCCCAAGTACTACTCGTATGTAAAGCAGGCATCTCGTCAATCATAGCCTGTCGCCATCCGGGATGAGACAATGCTTCACCTGTAGACTTAGGAATAGAAACAAAGGACAAAGATGACACAAATGCACAATGGGATGATGAGAGGCGATGGTTACTTAAACCAATATAATGAGGATTAGGATTAAGTGTGGACCGTATACCTTTTCGTAGTACAATCGGTTGATTAAGAGAAGACAAGTCCGCAGTATTAGCAGGGTCAGGTGCAGGACATGAATCAGCTGGGCCTGATGCTGGGGGCGGACGACGATGATAAGTCAGGAGTGGTGGAGCTGTAGAAGGTTGAACTCGACTAGGTGATGTCACTGGAGCTATAGTTGGTGGAACTGGACTAGTTGGTGGCATTGGATCTATAGTTGGTGGAACTGGACTCGGTGATGACACTGGAGCTATAGGTGGTGGAGTTGTAACTGGAACTGTAAGCGGTGGAGCTATGGAGGAAGATGAATGGGAGATAGGGATTGAATCTCCAAAAGAAGGAACATGTAGCACCTCAGAAATATCTAAGTGATTAACTGGACCTGTGAAGTATGATTGAGTTTCAAAGAAGGTAACATCAACATACATAAGAAATCGCTAAAGATCATGAGAATAACATCGATATCCCTTTTGCGTTCTCGAGTAACCCAGAAATATGCACTTAAGAGCACGAGGAGCTAACTTATCTTTTCCTGGAGTAAGATCATGAACAAAGCACGTACTCCCAAAGACACGGGGTGGAAGCGAGAACAAAGGTAAGTGGGGAAACAGGACAGAGAATGGAACTTGATTTTGGATAGCTGAAGATGGCATACGATTAATAAGATAACAAAATGTAAGAACTGCATCCCCCCAAAAATGCAGCGGAACATGAGATTGTATGAGTAGGGTACGAGCAGTTTCAATAAGATGTTTATTCTTTCTTTCAGCTACCTCATTTTGTTGGGATGTGTACGGACAAGATGTTTGATGAATAATTCCATGGGAGTTCATAAACTGCTGAAAAGGGGAAGACAAATACTCTAGGGCATTATCACTACGAAATGTGCGGATAGAAACCCCAAATTGATTTTGAATTTCAGCATAGAAGGTCCGGAAAATAGAAAACAACTCAGATTGATTTTTCATCAAAAATATCCAAGTGCACCTGGAATAATCATCAATGAAACTGACAAAGTAGCGGAATCCTAAGGTAGAGTTAACCCGATTAGGACCCTAAACATCTGAATGGACTAAAGTAAAAGGTGACTCTGCTCGATTGTCAAGACGCCGCGGGAAATGGGAGCGGGTATGCTTACCGAGCTGACACGACTCATAATCTAGAGTGGACAAGTGAGATAAGCCAGGTACCATTTTCTGAAGTTTTGACAAACTGGGATATCCTAACCGTTTATGTAATAAATCTGGTGAATCAGTAACGGGAGAAGTTATTGGAGGAAGACAAGATGCCAGTCCATGTGATTTTGCAAGGATAAGGTTATAAAGTCCATCTGATTCACGTCCGGTACCAATGATCCGCCCTGTACTGCGTTCCTGTATAAAAACAAGGTCATCAAGAAATAAAACAACAGATTTAAGTGATTTGGCTAAGCGACTAACGACTATGAGATTAAGAGGACTACTAGGAACATAAAGAACTGAGTCTAAAAGTAAGGAAGGAAGTGGACTTGCTTGACCTATTGCAGTTGCCATGGCTTGAGACCCATTAGCCATTGTGACTGTTGGAAGAGATTGAGAATATGAGATACGAGTGAAAAGAGATTTGTTACCAGAAATATGATCAGATGCACATGAATCAATGACCCAAGACTCAGAAAGTGAAGATTGGGAGACACCAGTCATGCTACTATTTGTTGGAACAATGGAGGTTAATCCTGAAGATGTCTGTTTACATGCTTTGAACTGAAGGAACTCAATATAATCCGGTAAAGAAACCATCTGGATTGGATTTATTGCATTTAATCCAACGGATTGTGAGGTAAAGGCTTCAGGTACGAATTCCATTATAATATTGTGCCGGAAAAAAGCAGAAAATTGCTGGGGATCACTGTTCACGCCGGAAAAATCATTGTAGCTCGCCGAAAAATTCCAAAGTTGTCGGAATCTGTCGGAAATAATACCAATGGACTCGGAATTGCAAGGAGATGAAGCTGTCTTGAAGAAACTTTTTCAAAATCTGACCGGAACAGTGCTCACGCGCCGGTGCGTGGGGCGGGTGGGGCGGATCTGCCGGGAAGTTTCTGGTGCGTGAGGGCGCGTTAAGAGGAATTTTCCGGTGGGGTTTAATGGGGTTTGGTCGCCGGAGCCTTGGGAACCCTGTGGTGGTGTTGGATTTGCACAACACCAACAAAAGGTGATTTTGTTACGCACAGCCTCTTAAGTCGCCGGAAAATTGCACGACGACGAGGTCTTTCTTCACGGGAGAAAATATTAATGATTAATTATGACAATGATACAATGAGCTCTATATATACAATACATGTCCTACTCCTAATACATATTGGATTAGGGTTATTTACTACTATTTATACAATGAAACTAACAGTGGAAAGTTTACGTCACAAATCCAATAATTTATTAGTTATATGAAACTCTATGCTGTGATTCTTTTATGTGGCCAACCAAATGACCTATAGATGAATGATATTATCCAGTGATGAGTAAAATTACTCAGCAAATGAACTCATCATTGTTTTGCCGACTACTTTGTGTTGGAAAACAGGTCTGGTTTCTTCCAATAACTTATCTGTAATTTGTTTTCTTATTTTTGCAATTTAGTTATAGTTTTCGAGAAGGGGACTCTTGGCGTAACTGGTAAAGTTGCTGCCATGTGACCAGGAGGAATCGGGTTCAAGTGTGGAAGCAGTCTCTTGCAGAAATGCAGGGTAAGGCTGCATAAAATAGACCCTTCTGGTCCAGCCCTTCCCTGGACCCCCCGCATAGCCGGAGCTTAGTGCACCAGGCTGCCCTTTTTTTTTTTAATAAGTTACAATTTTTGAGATGTTCATTTGTTAAAATTCAGCACAATTTAATTGACAAGAGCTAAATGCTGTAGACTTAATCAGCCTTTAATTTAAGACAAGAGGGGTTGCTCTGATGCTAAGCAACCCCCACTTCCAACCGAGAGGTTGTGAGTTCGAGTCTTCCCAAGAGCAAGGTGGGAAGTTCTTGGAGGGAAGGATGCCGGGGGTCTATTTGGAAACAGTCTCTCTACCCCAGGGTAGGGGTAAGGTCTGCGTACACACTACCCTCCCCAGACCCCACTAAGTGGGATTATACTGGGTTGTTGTTGTTGTTAATCAGCCTTTAATTTGAAGTGTTTGATCTAATTAGTGGCTCCTTTACCATTTCCAAAAAAAAAAGAAAAAAATTTAGTGGCTTTTCTGAGATGTTAATTATAGATCTGTTCTGTTTTGGGATTCATAATGTTCTCTTATGCCTATTAATATTGCTTTTTTCTTTGTAGGTTAGGGCTTCATGAAATTTTGTCTTGTCGTGTGATGTAAATGTGCTCTGTGCTTCTGGATTCATAAGGTTCTAATATGTTTGTATTGCATCAGATGCTGAAGAAACTTGGCAAACAACTCAATGGTGAGGACTGGTCATGGAACAATCTAAATACATTGTGCTGGGCAATAGGATCCATCTCTGGGTCTATGATGGATGAGCAGGTACACTTTTTTAGTTTTTCACTTTGAGTCTTATATGAGTTTCACTGGTTTCAGACATCAATCATATGATTTTCATTGGTGGATTTCTATTTTTACTTTTAGACAAGCAACCTCTTTTTTATCATATGCGATGATCACGTCCTGAAACGTGCTCTCGTGTTTGGGTTATAATTTTGCTTTTTCTTCATCTGAACCCCTACACTCTCTTTTATCTCTTTTGTTAGTTTGTTTTTTGTGGTTGTACAAGATTTAAGTTAATTCAGTTAGAATGAGAATGTCTGGTTGGCCTTTGAATTCTCAACCTTATTTAGTGGTAGGTGCTCTTATCATCTTTCCTTTTCTTCTTCGTAACAGAAGGTTGTAACTAGTAATGAGTGCAAATCTTCAGTTTTATTGTTCTTTTGAAATGTTTGAGGGTTGTAACTAGTAATGATTGTAAACGTTCAGTTTTAGCGTCCATTTGAAATGCTTTTCCAAATAATATCAGTCTGTGCACATTATACAGGCAAAATTTGGCTGAAAAAGCTGTAATAGCAGTATAGCACTTGTAGACTTTGGTTTATTGGTTTGGTTGCCCTTCAACACCTTTATTGACTCTTATTTGGCGTCTTTCATTTGATTGATTGATAGGGTTCACCCTTTTATGTCGTAGATTTTCCTATACTAAGATTTCTCTTCTTCACTACTTCTGTTGAGTTATCTTTTGGCAGGAGAACAGGTTTCTTGTGATGGTGATACGTGATTTGCTAAATCTCTGTGAAATCACCAAAGGAAAAGACAACAAAGCTGTAATTGCTAGTAATATAATGTAAGAATAAAGTTCCAGTTGTCACTTGCTTTATGTGGTTACTTAGCAGTTACAAATGTAACTTTTGCTCACAATGTGGTTTATCCTTAATTTTGATAGTGTTTGTGGCCTATCAGTAGCCTGAATTGTTTCTGTTGTATGGTGCATGGTTCACGACCTTCATTGGTCCATTGCCAGGTACGTTGTTGGGCAATATCCAAGATTTTTGAGGGCTCACTGGAAGTTTTTGAAGACGGTTGTGAACAAATTGTTTGAATTCATGCATGAATCACATCCCGGAGTGCAGGTTTTGTTTGGCTTCTTTTGAATCAATTCAGTTGCTTTTCCACTTCTTTGTGACTCCTCCTTGCTGGAATCTTCTCTTCTATTCTATATTAGAAAATTTGATAACTTAAGGATTCCCTCATTTGCTAGTTGTAGTCTTTTTGTTGTTCTTAGACTCTTAAGTCTTTTGTAATGCTTTAAATTGCACAATGGTTGAGTGGTTGGTTCACGATGATTGTTGTGGTAGCGCCTGTAATTTAGTTTTCATTTTAAGGGGTAATCCTGAAGCATCTAATGCAATAATACAGAGATGGTATCAGGAATTTGATGCCCCAATTAGAATTTGGTTATTAATTAAGTGATGGAATGTGTCAGGCACTGATCTGTCTGTCTGTCTGTCCTATTTATGGTGGAGGGGAGGGTGGCTTGCATGGTGGGTTCTTGTATCACCATGTGGTCTAATGCAGGATTGAAACCATCTATTTCTTTTCATATGCTTTTTAATTTTACCTATGGTTTACTGAGATAGCATCATTTCTGGTATTTTGGATCTTGACTCTCTCTTATTTTATAGGATATGGCATGTGATACATTTTTGAAAATAGTCCAGAAGTGCAAGCGCAAATTTGTTATTGTTCAGGTAAGAATATTGTCTCATGTATCATTTTTCTTAGAATCTGAGGAATCGATATTATAATGTTTTCTTTCCTTGTTTTCAGGTTGGAGAAAATGAGCCATTTGTCTCTGAACTCTTAACTACTCTTCCAACAACAATTGTAGATTTGGCGCCTCATCAGATTCATACCTTTTACGAATCCGTAAGGACTTCATTCTAGAAATTAAATTCTCGTGATAAGCTTTTGCTCGTTTGTTCCCTTATTCATATAAAATTACTTATTTTGTAATGATCGGGTGTATCACTATCATTTGTTTAGGTTGGTCAGATGATTCAAGCAGAATCAGATCCCCAAAAAAGAGATGAGTATTTGCAGAGGTTAATGGAGCTTCCGAATCAGGCAAGACCACACTATATAATTCAGATTGGGAGTTGGCTTCAAATGCTCTCTGTGTTTTTTATGTGTTAACAATGTGCTATATTTATGTCTGTACTTTGAATATTCTTGGAGCTTACACTTCTTTATGACTCATGAATACCTTTTCTCTGGGCTAGAAATGGGCCGAAATTATAGGACAGGCGCGACGAAGTGTTGATTACCTGAAAGATCAAGATGTTATTAGGACAGTGTTAAATATATTGCAGGTATGTTTCTTATAGAAGTTAAAATCTGTGGTTCCTTCTCAATATGTATCAGTTGCCATAGTGGTGCGTTTTGCTGATTGCATTTTCTTAAAACTGATATTCCCCTTTCTCAGCATTCAGTTGGGGATTTGAATTGTAAAAGTTGTGTATAAAGAACGTCCATTTTCTCCTTCCATGTTATATGTTCTGCACAATGACTGGTAGTGTATTTCCAGTGAACGATGCATAAAGACCTCTAATTCATTCTCAAACATCTATTTAGCAAGTGATCCTCATGCCAGTTTCAATTTAACATCTCATTCAAGTTCTATCTTGTTTATGTGGTAGGCACAAAAATGTAGTGCCTTTTGACACATTAGGCACTATGGGAATCTAATGGACTGTATTGAACACAATATAAGCTCTACATTCTGATTACTAATGCTGGCCTTTTTTAGTACTTACATGTTCCTTCTTTTTCCAAAATTTGTGCAAACAAAGGTTCTTGATTCTGGAAATATGGTTCTTTTTGTTCTCAAAGCAAGCAGTATTCTTCCGAGTCCAAATTTTGTAGGGGGTGTTTGTTTTGTACTTTTGTGTACCTCCTTGGCACATTTATTAATAAAATTTTTATCTTTAAAAAATAATAAAATTGTAGTTGCTTTTATAGTTGTTGGATTGGTTAATATTATTTTAAAAATTGATCTTCACATTTTCTATTTCATATTTTAACGATTTTGGTAAGAACTAAACTTCTGTTTGAAAATCTCTTATTCTGAGCATTTGCTTCTGTGTTTTTTCCTCTTTCCTGTGCAGACAAATACCAGTGCTGCTAGCTCCCTTGGGACATATTTCTTGCCTCAAATTACTCTCATATTTCTGGACATGCTCAATGTTTACAGGTACATCATTGGTTGTGTCCCTCTTCCTTTATCTTGTTGGGTTATTCTATGTTATATGATGTGGGCCCTAATTTAGTGTTTCAATGTACATGTTGCTGCTTCACTTAGTGAGGTTTTAGTCGTTGGTTTTTAATGGCGAGCTTTTGTAACTGTAGAATGTACAGTGAGCTGATATCCACAAGCATTGCACAAGGAGGGCCCTATGCGTCTAGGACATCCATTGTGAAACTTTTGCGGTATGGTTTAGTTATTTAGTTTGCTCCTTTTTTATCCAACTTTTTGTCATGCATCTCACTTGGGTTTTGATGAGAGACAGCTCAGTCAAGAGGGAAGCGTTAAAGCTTGTGGAGACATTTTTGGACAAGGCTGAAGATCAACCACATATTGGAAAGCAATTTGTGCCGCCCATGATGGATCCAGTTTTAGGTGATTACACGAGAAATGTTCCTGATGCCAGGGAATCTGAAGTTCTCTCTCTTTTTGCTACAATTATAAACAAGTAAGCTATTCCTTCCCCTTCCAACTGGCACTCTGCAGGGCAGAAAGATTAACAATAGAAAATTGAATCTGCCTTATTAGAATGAACCTTCCCACTCCAAATGTTAAATGTGTTGGTTTGCTCCCATATGAATTACCTGCAACTTTTTAAGTCGCACTGAACCAAAGTGATGTCCATGAGTTACTGCTTTATACTATATTTGTCAGTAATGGTAAACTATGCTAAATTCGCTTCTCTATTTTCTTCCTTGTGTAGGTACAAGGGTGCTATGATAGAGGATGTGCCTCGGATATTTGAAGCTGTATTCCAGTGTACTCTGGAGGTTAGTGAATTGTGCGGTAAATTTGTATGTAGTGTTTGTCTTTACATCATGGAGTACTGAGGCATTACATTAAGCTACAAAGTGCTATTTGAAGCTATAGGAGCTTTCTGTTGGCTGATTTTTGTTGCGGAACAATGAGAGAGTTTACAGATGTATGATTTTATTGATACCTCCATGTGCATTAATTGGAGTGATACTGCTCATATACACAAGCTTTTCTTATTTGTCAATTGCTTGCTTCTGTCGTCAACTGCTGCTTCATCGGTTGATTTTATTGAGGATATATGACTAACACGGAGCCATTGAAGTTTTTCTGCAGAGATATATGCATAGATGACAGACATGTCTACCGGCTGATTATTTTTGGCCTATTGCAACTCCGCTCATTCCCATCGTCCAAATATTTTCCCATTACTGGCTCATAACGTTCACATACACCTAAGAAGAGTATCTCTTCCACACACACACACACCC
>MU768748.1:348148-362295 GCA_026770625.1 Nicotiana glauca
GGTCATACCATCATGATTTTCTTTGGTTAAGTTAGTTGTGTCCCTTGAACTAAATGGTAAGTTGTGAGGATATAATGTGCCCCACCAGCACAAGGCTATCTAGTTGCTTTATGGATAGTGTGATTTTTGTAATATCTATTAGGGAATTATCAGTTTGATCATTGGTTTACTGGACAGCAGATGATCACGAAGAACTTTGAAGATTATCCAGAACATCGGCTCAAGTTCTTTTCGTTACTTCAGGCAATTGCTACATATTGTTTTCCTGCTTTAATACGACTATCAAGTGAGGTATGTGATCCGATGGCTCATTCTTGGTGTAGTGTATTCAAAGCACCTTTTTTGTATATTCAAAGCACTTTTCAGAAATACATTGATATGGCTGTCATTTCTTTCTCTAAGTTAATATGAGCTTATGCTGGATTTTGATGTTTTTTCCTGATTGATGATCAGCAAGTAAAGCTTGTTATGGACTCTATTGTATGGGCCTTCCGGCACACTGAGAGGAACATTGCTGAAACTGGGCTTAACCTTTTATTGGAGATGGTCAAGAATTTTCAGGTTCTTGCTGATTATTAGCCCATCTATAATTATTTTTGTTCTATGTGACTGGGGGGTGTAACCATTTTCTATCTCTTGGCAGGTATCCGAGTTCGCCAACCAGTTTTACAGGACTTACTATTTGACAATCGAGCAAGAGATTTTCGCTGTGCTGACGGACACATTTCATAAACCTGGATTTAAGCTGCATGTATTGGTGCTACAGCATTTATTTTGCCTGGTATGTATCTGCCTGACAAAGTGCTCTGCGCAGTTGCACTAGCATGTGCGTCACATTAGTGGTATTCTGGTTACAGGTTGAGTCTGGCATGTTGACTGAGCCTCTATGGGATGCATCAAAAGTGCCTTTTCCTTATCCAAATAATGCGACATTTGTCCGTGAATACACCATTAAACTTCTTAGTTCATCATTTCCGAACATGACATCAGCCGAGGTGAGCAAAACCTTTTAGATGATGTTTCTCATATATTTTGTGGTGTACATTATGCCCTAAATTTTAGAACTTCTGTTCCTTTTCAGGTTACCCAATTTGTGAGTGGGCTATTTGAATCGACAAATGACCTGCCCACATTCAAGAATCACATAAGAGATTTCCTTGTTCAGTCCAAAGAATTCTCTGCTCAGGTTATTATTTCATGGAGACCTTTAAGCTTCCAATCACCCTTAGTTTCTGGCGCGGTTTTGTGTGGTGGAGTTGTCTTCCATTTTGCTATCCTCTTCCAGTAAATTCATTACTAAATACATATATGCCATTAATCTAGTGATTGAAAGTTGTGTTTGGCTGGTGTGTTGTTTTCAATCTCTAGCAATTAATGTTAACTGCGAAAACCACATTTGGTACTTGATCTGGTTTGTGTAGTCTTATTCCTTCTCCTTTTTGGGGTTGCAAAATTGTGGGACATGTATGGTTCCTCGACCTCGAGGGATGGAATAAGCCTGTCAAGCTATTCCATCTTAATATCAGTGAAGCTATTAAATCTCTAGCTGTTCTGTTTCAGACCTCTACTTTTATCTCTTTTCCTTTTTGTTCTTCTGTTTTTTTTTCTTTTCCGGATTTCTGATGTTCTAGTTTCTTCAATATGTCGACTTGATCTGCAGGACAACAAGGACCTTTATGCTGAGGAAGTTGCTGCACAGAGAGAGACGGAGCGACAAAGGATGCTTTCCATTCCAGGGCTTATTGCACCAAATGAGATACAAGACGAAATGTTGGATTCATGAAATGGAGAGTTTGCGCAGAAGCTAATTTGATTCCATTAATACCCAATAGGTGGTTTGCATTCATGGAGTTTTTGATTTTTTAAAAATATTTATTCTCAAAATTCTCACAGCAGAGAACCGCTCTTTCTTGGAACATTGGCTCATTTTCCGGGGGTACGATTGACTGGATGTAGAGTATTTAGATCCTAATGTAGGGAATATATCTACAGTGTACGGGTTAATAGTTCCAGCTTGGGCGTTGTAGATCCATAGAGGATTCAACAGATTTTAATTGGCTTAGTAGTTTACAGCCATTGAGAATAGTGTAATATATGCAGGTATCGGCCGATTGTGCATAGATAATTTTGGTGGTGGGTGGAAACATTGATGTACGTCCAAATAGATTCAGAAGTATGTGTCTTGGCTCGTCTTAATATGAATCCTTGGTCCAACTCTCTATTTACGAAAGGATTCTCTTAAATTTCTTGTACAGAATCAGATATCTTATCAGAATATGACACATTGAGACGTTCATTCCTACAAATCAAGCTTTAATATGCCTAATTGGGCTGTTTCTGTAAAATGTCCCAATTTGACCGCTAAGAATATTATTTTACATTCATCTTAATTGTAGTTCATGTCCGTACAGATCAACTAATTTTCTTGAAAGCTACACTGTCCAGGAAACTGATTCAGGTAAACTTCAAATAAAGTGAAGCCAGTATTGGCAGCTTTTGAGGTGTACGCAAATCTTATCCCTGGGAGAGTAGAGAGATTGTAGCCATGTAAAACAAAGTTCACAAAGTTAAAAAGAAAGAAAAGAGGTCTTATGGTATAAAATACAAGAGTCGACAAAAAGGATGACACTCGACACCTCAAGATACATACTATAGCCATCATACTTTTTAACAAATTGTGCCATCACTACTGAAGCAATTGAAAAAGAAAAAAAGAGAATAACAAACAAGAAATTTCATGTTAAGAGTTGGCAAATAGAGCAAATGCTGCTAACAGAGACTTTATGTCCTCTAAACATCTGTCTCTGTGTTCTTGCAAGGTTTAGGGGCGATCAAGTAGACAACCTTCTCATGTACTTCATGTACAAAAACTGGTTCCTGACTCGTCTGCGGATGAAACTGGGGGTGTCCCATTGCAATGCCACCTTATCTTGGTGCTGGTGGATGCCATGGATCGTTCCTGCTTTTTACGGGGTTCAGGGAAAGATAATAGACAATTCCAAGAGCAACAATAGCAAGGAACAAGATAGCTGCTCCACCAAAAACTCCAGGTTTTACAACATAGCAATAGTAGTTTCCAAAGTATATACTCTCTTCACCATGCTGATAATTCAGTGCTGCCGTCACACCCCAACCTAGTTGAGACGTGGTTGGCACCCGGTGTCGAGCGAACCACTCCGCAACTCTTGAATGCTGGATGTAACCCAAAACATATATAGGCCAACATGGCCAAACTCCATACTATAAGCTCTCATGGCCGCAACTCGTAAAATATCGTAGGCGGCCAAGCGTCATATCAACTAGACATTATACTCGAAACATCAATAGATGTTCGGGCCGAGGAGGCCACTATGAGTATCAATACCGGACAACCTAGAAAGAAAACATAAATGAGCCCCGACAAGGCCATTAACATATTGCACATACTAAACCTGTGTCTACAAAGCCTCTAAGAGTATCTGACATCAAAATATCGTTGGGACAGGGTCCAGCCTAACTGTAAGTCTATAACAAAATCTGATATCATGACCTCTAGACTCGACTATACTCCGGAAGAGATGGAGTCTCGCCGATTTCCCGCTGAATATCAATCTTGTCTACTTTGAGGGCTCGTCAAACTGATTACTTGCACTTGCAGGCATGAAGTGCAGTGCCCCAGCAATGGGATGTTAGTACAATGAGATGTACCAAGTATGTAAGGCAGAAAGTAATACACATAAATAAATTCTGAAAACTAAAAAGCATGAAGGAACACAAAAATAGGCAATAAGAGTGAGCTTACCACGTACTCTAGATCGACTTACTAGATCTCTATCACTTGGACCATTTGGTCCTTCAATCTGATTGAACAACTCAACCTATCATAAGATTCTGAACTATTTCTATCAACCGTTGCTCGGTAATATCTTGTTGCATCGTCGTTGTTACTTATTATCAGAACATAAAGCGGCTCTTACGCGTAGCAAGGTAGACCGTCCGTAAGGCATACTAAAACATTACTATCTGGTGGCACGTATGCATAGCAAAGCAGACCGTCCATACGGCTCAAAATATTCGGGTCAGACTATGCGTACACATAGGATCGTCCATAGCCAACCTTTATCTTACCTATGCGTTTCATAGACAGTCCATATGTTAACCTTCATTATCCCCCTACGCGTTTATAGACCGTCCATAGGGAACATACTTGTGCATAAATAACATTCATACTATTAATAAGAGGGAGTACGAGGAGCTTGGGGTCGTCCAGCTCCACATTGTGCATTTTATTGGCTTCTACAATGATTTATTATAGTAGCTGCTTAATTAACTTTCACAGGAGACTGGCGTGCTGTTCCTGTTGGTTTTAGAGAAAAACTGCCACGTGTGTATAAGTGATGAAACTGTAGCTGCTTTATTAGCTTTTATCTGTAATTGCATGTAGGCCCCTTTTGATCACGGTAGCATCTGTATAGAAGGGCACAATTTGATCTAATTTCTTTGGGTCCCATATATTTAGGAGTAGCAGATGTTTTAGGACTTACTATGTGCGATTACTTTTTTGTGCACATTGAAAATGTTAGTATTTCATATGAGAAATTTACCTGCTAGGTGACTTACGGAATTACTAAAAAAATTAAAAAGAATGCATTAACAAAACTATAACAGCTTAAGTAGTTACATTATTAATTAGTATTTGAGGAATTTTCAAGAATCAAGATGAAGACGAAGATGAGGTGATCCAATTTGTTACCAAAAAATTCGGTATTACTTGTCTCTAGATCCCAAACGTTCGATAAGGTATTTTCCTGAAAAAGGTAAAGATTTATTTGTTTGATGTTTTAACAAAATTTTACAAATAAAAACGAATTTCAAGATTGATTTCTTGAAGAAGAAAAAAGGCTAAGAAAAAACAAAGACATTAGCTACATTGTTTTATTGAGACATGATTAGTTTTTAAAATTGGTAGGATACTTCAGATTCGGTGTTATGTGAATTAAACCATGTGTTAAGTTATAAATTTATTTAACAATTTGCAAATACGATTTACAAAGGCAATAACTTGTACAAGCTATTAGCGGGCACTTTAATCAACTGTGTTGTTCACTTGTTTAAGTTCAAAATAATTGATCTCCTGTTCTATGAATTCGCTATAAAAATCAGATATAGCTACATGTGGTAATTTTTCTAAAAGTATAGCTATGAATATTAAACAGAGGCGGAGTTAGAGTGTCGTTTGCGGGTTCGACCGGACCCAGTAGCTTTGGTTCAAACCCTGTATTTGTCTTAAATTTTTTTATTGAATATGTATAAATTATTAATTTAGAACCCAATAACAAAAATAATTAGAATCTCGAACCCATAAACTTGAAATCCTGGTTCCGCCTCTGATAATAAATATAGTTTATATATTTGTTATGTCGCGTATTTCTTTGTTTCTAAAAAGAAGCTGAATTAATCATGATTATATATTTAGTAAAACATGAAAACTCTAATGGATGGAAAAACAAATTGATTTTTTTGAGAAATTTTAATAAAACTAACACTTCAGCAAATAAAATTTATTTCGTCATCCTCAAACCATTGAGAAATTTATTGATTAACACTTAAAAAGAATTGTGGAACATCACTACTCCAAAGTAAATCTTTTTAGCAGTATTATTAAGGGGTAGTTTGTTTAGAAGGATTAGGAAAAATCTTTTCGGATAAAGTTCCTTTTAAATAGCACAAAGTTGGATTGAAAAAGATTAAAAACTAATTTTCACATAAGTAATGCACTCTTTATTTGACCATATAAGTAAAAGAATCATCGCATAAACTACTGCAAAGTTTAGTTAGTTTGCGATTTTAATTAATATATGCCTTAGATTTTGCAAAAAATTATGTACTACTTCCGTCCTAATTTATGTGACGGTGTTTGATTGGCTATAAAGTTTACGAAAAAAATAAAGACTTTCGACACTTGTGATAATGGACCATAAATATTTGTGTTCGTTATAATTCATCTCATTATGTGTACAATGTGCATTTTAAAGTAAAGTTATTATTAAATATAGACAAATAATATTCTTATTTGAATTGACTAAAAAAATATCACATAAAATGGTTAAAATAGCACGGTCTAGCCAGTTTTCGGACTGGTCATTCAAAAATAACTAGTGTTTGCCAAGTCATTAAAAAATAGCCACTATTTTGCTGCAACAGAGACCGGTCCAGTATAATATACTGGAGTTCAGTGCACCTGTGCATGAACTTCCAGCATATTATACTGGACCGGTATACTTTGCTGGCTCCAGTATAATATACTGGAGTTCCAGTATACTTATACTGAAGTTCCAGCAAAGTATACTGAAACTCCAAACTCCAATATAATATGCTGGAGTTCCAGTATATTTTGTTGTAACTCCAGTATAATATACTTGAGTATTTTCCAGATTTTGAATAATATTTTTGTTCAGATTTATCTTTACATGAAAAGTGGCTAAATTTCGATGACTTTTGAAACTGTTGCTATTTTTGAATGACCACTTGTAAATCTAGCTATTTTTTAATTTCTCCCCATAAAAGGTGATAGAAGAATATTATTTTAGACGAGGTAAAAAAATAAAATAAGAATCCTCATTAGCACTGTACGGTTAAAAAAAGGACAAACGAATTGCTACAAAACCTATATTGTTAGAATACAGGTTGGATCGGAGTCGAAAATCTTAAAAAGGAAATGTAAGATCAACACACCTTTAAAAAAAGGTGTTACTAATATTTATATAAGTAAACTAATCAAATTAGCATGTTAATAGTGTTAAGAAGGAAATAGATAAATATAGTTTATTCGATGATGTAAGATTGAAAAGTTTTTAATTAGTTCGAGACACATCTGAATATGAAGAATGCAAACATTATTTTTTAAATAAGACCAGAAAAAAGTTTACGCTTATTATGAGGATAAAAGATGAGTTAGAGGACGTATCGTGAAAGTGCCAAAATAATTACAATGTTATAACATATTCGTTATTGTTATGAATAATTTGTACATTGGATACTACATTGGATGCTACATTGGATACTACATTGGATGCCCATGTTGTGAATAATTGAAAGATTAAATTTCCTATTTTATGTCAATCATCTTTACTTTTTATGCCTATAAAAGGCCATGTAATTGCAATGGAAAAATACACCAAAGTGAAAGAACAAAACTCTCTCCCTTCTTTCTATCTCTTGTTATTTACATTTTACTGCATTACTTTTATTTCATAACAGTTATAGATAATTGTACTTCACATTTAATAGTTTTTAAATTTTGATGTTATATTGCCACCTTCAAAGTTGTAGCAACAAGTAAATTTGAAATATAAAAATCATCCATTAATTTAAATATTATATTTAATATAAAAATTAAAATTATTTTAAATTTTGTATTATTCAAGAAAGAGCAAATTTGATCATAAATAACACGAGGGGTCGATAATAATAAATAGCTAAAAAGGAGCTCCACGGTCGCCCTAGAAATTATAAGATATTGGATAGCCAAAAAATATACAAGTTCTAACAAAATCAATATAAAAGGATGCTAAAAAAACACTCTTGAATTTCCAAAGAAATCAAAACCTCAACACTTTCTGATTATACAGTTGAAAAAGACAAAATTACTATCTTAAAATAATCTAAGAGAGAGACGCATATCATAGATACACCATAAGTTAAAAGACATACTCAAAAGCTGCTCAATGCTTATTACACATGATTCCTGCCCCTCAGCAGAAACAAAATCTCAAATTCAAGAGGTATCCAATCCATTTTATTACAAGCTTACTTTAATTAAATTTTTATTATAATATTTATTTCATAAAAAATTACTTTTACATTAAGTGGAAGTTCCTGGGAGAAAAATATATATGTGAAATTATCTTAGCACAGATTTAGAAATCAGATAACATAGAGGAATATCGGAGAGTTGAACTAAACATATTTCATCACTTTAAGTTGGCTTACACTATTTGATGAATATAACTAATTTTGAGTTCCTTTTAGAATAATTAAATAAAAATATAAAATTAGACACAAATTACTCACATAATTGTTGGGCATGGGCTTAGCCCGGGCATAACCTTGCTAGTTACAACAATATGCAATAGTCAATATCTTTCAAGCTAGTTACTCGTGTCTATAACGTATAACTTCTTCTAGTACTTTCGGTAACTCTTAGTTCATATTCGATAACTTGTATCCCTACACATTAGCTTTAAGGAAACTCTTACTCTCAGATTTATACAACCGTCGTGACATACTAGTAAAAGGCTTTCGAGATTCGTATAATCTTACCTTTACAAATTCATTTGGTACATCATAGGGCTCGTATTTCATATTGTTTCAAGCGACTCATCGCGCTCGTTAACTCAATCTCTACTTCCATTAACGTATGGAATTTTATTACTATTTCCGCCTGCACACGATTATTCTAGTTAGGTAGTACAATGCGTTTAATAACTTATGTGACCTTATGTTCTTCTACATACGTTGTATTCTTCATTCGTTAGCTTGCTCATTCATAGCCTTTAAATTTATGGGAAGGTTCTTGTTAAGCAACTTGTCACATCTTTTAATTTACATCTCTCTCGTATTAGCATTTAGGATCTTCCGGAGCTACATTCACTAACCAATAAAAACTACTTCGGTCCTTTCTTAAGATCATAGGTTCTATACGTGATTTCTACTCGCGAGCCACTTATAATTTACCGTTAAATGAAAGTTATACTTCTCGTCGTAGACTCAATATAAGTTCCCTCAGGTCTCTACTTATTTCTAGGAATTATCCGTGGATTACAACTACGAGTAACTCATTTCTTATCTATATTAACTTTTGAACTATTAGAGGCTCATAACCCGTCAACGTAGAACATACGCTAGGACTCGTCCTCGTGAACCTATTATAAGGGTGACGTCAATCATGCTGGAAGAAGAAAGGGAAAGCCTTACATACCATTAAGTTGATCCTTCGACGAAGATGGTGGGAAAGTCTCCTCTTCAATATAATCTACATCAATGAAAATAATACTACTATCAATAATGGTAACACAGCTACCATGCGACAAGCTTGTTCTACGGCAAATCAGACAGCATCTCCCCGTTTCTTTCACCTCCCTCAAGGTCACAACATCAACAATAACATGCCACCCTTAATCCATATATCCAGCACCTTAACAACACGAGAACTTCCCAACAGTACAGTATAACAACAATAGAGCCAACGTTAAGCTTAGCAATAGCTAACTTACGATACATTGAGCGACAAGCTCGGTCGTTAACTAGCGACAAAACACTAATCTAGACTTCTTCTCCTCTTCAAGTTACATATTAACAACACACACATGTACATATACAATATCACCAGCATTGAACCCAACATATATATATATATATATATATATATCTGCTTAATTTGGGTTCCTCTGTTAAGAAGAGCGAATAGTTAATTAAAGCAAATTAAAGGGTCAATTATGTTATATCTCTCTTGGCACGGAAAATACAGGGGTACACTATTTGTTAAATGGAAAATGGAACCTCTTCACTTTCATGCCTACAAAAAGACTAACAGACCTTATGCATCGGACTTCATATCATTGAACTCCTTCGTATATGGAACATCAAATATCAAGAATCCAGAAAAGCAAAGGCTTAAAAAGACAGTTTGCAATGTTTTTCATAGTAACTTGATCATTTAATAATTAAATAAGCACTTTGTAGATGGTGAGTAACAAAGTTGGTACTCTTCAGAAGATTTAGCATGAATCAACAAATATCATGATGGAACAAGGTTTGTTTTACGCTGCTACATATTTATTACAAATGCAGGTTTCTTCTGTCGTGACCCAAAACCCACTAGAGGTTGTAGTTGGCACCCAACGTCGCCGCTAGGCAAGCCAACAGTGAACTACCAACTTAAATATTCATTTTATTATTATTGAAATCATGAATCTTATTAGATATAGACATACAATGCGTTAAAAATCGTAAATACATACAATTTAAATAAAATATAAAGTAAAAGTGTATCGATGTTAAGCAAACCATAAACAAATTCTAGAACATCCCAAAATCTGGTGTCACAAGTGCATGAATAATTACTAAGGAGTACAATAATAATACAACATCTGTCTGGAATGTAAATTATACAGGATAAAGTAAATAATACGATGGAGACTCTTGGGCTACAATACGTAACCTGAAATGCAGCTCACTATAAAGTCTCCTCAGCAGCTGCTTCTACGCGCCAAGATGACCACCAAATGAACCTGTCAGATCCTGCACATTTAGGGCAGGAGTGTAGCATGAGTACGTAAATTAACACGTACCCAGTAAGTACCTAGTCTATTCACGAAGAAGTAGTAACGAGGGGTCGGCGTCCGACACTTACTAGTAGTCCAATAAGTCTGTATGATAAAATCATAAACAGATATGAATCACAACAGTAATAACGACGTAAAATGGTAACTAGCGTAATCCTCCAACATTTCTTTGACGATATAAATCTCTCAAATATCTTAAGCTATCTCAATAGATCAGAATTATCAAATGCAATCACAAACGAATAAGGGATATCATATAAATGCCATACCTCAAATAAAGGAAAATCTCATGAATATCCGTACTGCTAGCGTTATCACGCACGATTATGCCGAGGCCGTACGACCCAATCTAGAGTGGTGTGTACATTGTCAAAGGTCGACCGGCGCGAACCATAGATGCATCTCAATCTCCCGTCGAGACATTCGGCCCGATCCACATGAAAGGAAGAAACTTATCAAACTATGAGCTATGTGTTTGCAACGCAAGTGCAGGAGCATAAAGTGAACATGGCTAGCATAAAGTAAACATGATTTTTATCATCTATCAAATATCTCGCCAAACAACTCAAGGTGATAAAGATCGGCCTAACATATTCCCAATTAATTCCAATTATATGTTCAAGTAATTAAGCTAGCAATTGAGTTCAACTAAGTCAAATATTACATGATAAGTCCTAAGCCTACGAGGACATTAACATGCTTTTAGCTACGTAAGGACTCTCGCCATCTCGTGCGTACGTAACACTCACAACGAGTAGCATAATACGATTTAATACCTATGGGTTAATTTTTCCTACCTCGCTCCGAAGTTCCATAACCGACTCCAACGCGTCTCTAACACCTCAAACCGATGCCCATCAATCCGAAACTAGTCAAACAACATGCAACCCAATAAAAATATACTCCAAAACCCATAATTAATCAATTTATAACAATTTCCAACTCCGCTCGAAAAGTCAATAAGTCTTCTACCCATAACGCGTCCGGATTTTGAAAATTTTCGAAGATAAACTTTACCCATAATGCCACAAACTCAAATATATGGTTTGTTCCAAATTTCATGTCCAAAACCCAAAAATACCAAATTTTAGGTTTCTTCAAAAATCTCACGATTTCTAACAATTTCCATGTTTAAATCCTTATAGAATCCATGTAATTAACTTACAATATGCGAGAATTACTTACCTTGTCATAGATAATGAAATCCTCTCTTGAAATCGCCCAAACCATGTGAGAAGTGGAAGAAATGAACAAAAATCCAAAATAAAACAAGACTACCCAGCAACTCTCTTCTTCGCGACGCCCTCACGATTGCTCAGACCAACCTCGACCAGTGACCAAAACGCTCTTCGCGAATGTGACACTAGTCATGAACACGGTGGTCAACTCACAAGTCCCTACGCGAACGCGAACGCGACCATACCCTCGGGAACACCTGCTGCACTTCCCGCCTAAAGTTCTACGTGATCGCGGTATCTCCCTTGCGATCGTGATACATTGCCACCCAAAGCTTCGCGAATGCGAAGTACAAACTGCCTAATGCCTAAAAGGCCTTCACAAACGCGATCTTTTCTTCTTGATCGCGAAGAAGGAAGCACCATACACCAGAAACAACAATCCAAACATGGCGAAATGGCCCATAGCCCATCCGAAACTCACCGGAGGCCCCCTGGACCCCGTCCAGTCATACCATCCAGTCCCAAAACATGACCAGAAACTTGATCGAGGCCTCAAATCACATCAAACAACATCCAAATACGAATCGACGATCAAGATCCTTCTTTCAACTTTCAAATTTCGCCGAACACGTCCGAACTACACTTAAATATTCCGGAATAACACCAAACTTTATGTGCAAGTACACATCATGATACGATCCTATTCCAATGCTCGAAATCCCAAACGGACATCGATAACATCAAAATCCACTTCAAACTAAAATTACGAAATTCTAAAACCATTAAAATGCCAACTTTTCATAATAAGTGCCAAAATGCTCCCGGATTACCCGATACTCAACCCAAACATACACCCAGGTCCAAAATCATCGTACGAACCTATTGGAACCTTCAAATCCCGATTCCAAGGTCATTTACTCAAAAGTCAAAACTTGGTCAAATCTTCCAACTTAAAGCTTAAGAATTGAAAATTTTCCATCTGAATCAACTCCGAACTTCTCGAAATTCAATTGTGACCACACGTACTATTCATTTAACATGAAGTGAAGCCACTCAAGGCCTCAAACTGCTGAACGATGCGCTAGAGCTCCAAACGACCGACCAGGTCGTTACATTCTCCCATACCTAAACAGATGATCGTCCTCGAACATGCCAAGAACTTATTCGAAATTTCCCAAAATCACCGTTTAACACATCGTGCGCCTAACGTGCCACCGCAACCTATGTGACCACATAAGCCCGAGCCAAAATCAAGATCCTTCAAGCCACATTAGCCCTCAAGCCTTAGAACCAAATTCCAACATCTGGAATTCTCTACTAGGTGTGATACTAACATACAAATGCCGCATCAATCTCTTCAACTGTACCAAAACATGATCATGCAACCATGCTGAAATCACACCATGCACCACATAAGTCGTATGCCCATAATAATATCCTCCAACCACGATAGCTGCAATTTCACAAATCTGATACCTGTAATACACCTCATAACGCATAGGGCATATAAGCCCTATTCCAAATCTCGCAATACTGCTACGACAAAAGAGATGTGTAGAAACTCATAATCACCTACGACATCAACCACTCTGAGAGTGTCTCTGCTTGAAAGAATCACTGTCTTATTCTACTCTGATTATGACATTTTCCCTATAATGTACATTATACAAGTCTGATTGCACTCATTCCAAGTCCAACAACCTCGTCTCACCCAATACAAGCCGCCCGGGCAATAATCCACCTCAAAGCACCGTCAGCAATCTCATATGATACCACCAATGCACCAATAAGCTACAACTCAAATAAGACCCATAATGAAGAACGAACTCTGGCAAAGAAAACATAGGGGGAAAGATTTCAACAATTACGGAAATCATAACTCTAGACCTCCTTAGTCTTGTCTTAAATTTCATCCTTGTTAGTTGATAATTTTACTACTTTATAATATCTGTTAGTTAATTAGTAGAAATAAAAATCAAATCTTTATAACTAGGAAATTATTTGAACTTCTATTTCTTTGCGATATTGAGCAATTGTAACTATGCCTTAGTTCTCTATGGTATTCGACTCTGAACTTATAAATTGCAATGAGCGCTAGACTTTTTAGGAGGCATAGTTGGGTGTCATTAATAAACAAAATAGACAAAAGCCAAACGACTAATTAAACCAGTGATGCAACGAAAAGAAAAAAATGGAAATTAACATAAAATCTCACCAAATTGATGAACCTATAGCCCAGGATTTAATTTGATGACTCGAAGGCAACAAGTTCTAGCAATTTAAACTGGCGCCATGGAATTCCGGCAGCCGAAGAGTATTATTATATGAGTACTGGCCAAAATTCTCAATACAAACATATAACGATACTTGTCGAGCCATCGAAATAAGGTGGAGAGATGTTAAGAATTGTTTTCCGGCTCGTCGACAAAAGGTTTGACCCTTTTCAGCAAACTCTAAATCTACAAAATGACGAGTTTGGTGGATTTCTCAGAGAAGATAATGATGTATTGGAGATGAGAACAGGGTGAGGAGTATATGGTGAAAGTTTGGGGTTGATGGATCTAGGCCGCTAACGTGGGACAATTTCCAACGATGGCTTACGGCGTAAAGAGTCGGGGGAAAACGGTGGAGGGGGGGGGGGGGG
>MU768748.1:378784-463645 GCA_026770625.1 Nicotiana glauca
TAAAGAGAATTATCTGATACCTTATAGTTTTTATTGTATGATAGATTTTACTGCTTGAGATAGCATTATATTTCAGATATTTTTTTATAAAAGGATTGTACTGTCCTTTATAGCATGATGGAGTGCTCCTGCGTGATTTCTTGCCTCTCAGCATTATTTACTTTTATTACCACTGAGTTGGAAGTGCTCACTCTACTCCCTGCACCTCGCGTGCAGTTGCAGTTATTGATCACCCAGTAGTGGGTTGTTAGCAGATTGAAGGTAATACTGTTGTAGCTGAGCAAGGTGACCGCCAGCGTTCGCAGCACCAGACTACATCTTGAACTTCAGATTTCATTTTTCATATATAGTTGACTCTGTAGTTGTGTTTCTACTTCTTAGATGCTCGTGACTTGTGACACCAAGGTCGGGCTGAGTTGGGTTGTATATATATTGTTAATAAACGTCATTTAAGCTGTATTTTCTATTCAAAATGTTTAAGAATTGTTAAAAAGGTGATTTGGGTTAGTTGGTTGGCCTTGTCTTCACGAAAGGCGCCATCACGACCAGGTTTAGAAATTTGGGTCGTGACATATTTATTATAATGTGTCGGTCTGAGACGGATAAGTGATGCTGCATGGAAGATAGCATGACCCCAAACAGTGGTGGGCAATTTTATTTTCATAAGTAGTGATCTTGCTATCAATTGCATGTGTTTAATAAATAACTATGTAAGGCCATTTTGAGTATGAACATAAGCTACAAGATGTTCAACTTTTGTACCAACTGATAGATAATAATCACCAAAGGCTTGAGATGAGAATTCTCCAGCATTATTAAGGCAAATAGCCTTTATAGAATAATTAGGGAATTGTGCAACAACAACAACAACAGCAACCCAGTATAATCCCACTTAGTGGGGTCTGGGGAGGGTAGTGTGTACGCAGACCTTACCCCTACCCTGGGGTAGAGAGGCTGTTTCCAAATAGACCCCCGACATCCTTCCCTCCAAGAACTTCCCACCTTGCTCTTGGGAAGACTCGAACTCACAACCTCTTGGTTGGAAGTGGGAATTGTGCCCTTAATCAAATTATTTGGGCTAATAGCTTTGCAAACGCTGTTGCGAGATGATAATAGGCACACATGAAATCATCTTAAAGATGTATCTATTAGGATCATAAAATATCTAAACAACCTACTTGATGGGTGAATAGGTCCACATATATCCCATGTATACATTCTAAAAAGGTAGGGGATTCAATGCATACCTTTATTGGTGATGGTCTAGCGATCATTTTGCCTTGATAACAAGCATCAGAAGAAAATTCATTATTTGTAAGAATCTTCAGGTTCTTTAGTGGATATCCACTCGAATTTTCAGTAATTCATCTCATCATTATTGATCCAGGATAGCCCAAACAGCCATGCCAAAACAAAAAAATTATTTGAATCAGTAAACTTCTGGTTTACAATAGAGTGTGCTTCAACTCTACTAATCTTTGAATAGTATAAGCCAGGAGATAAAATTGGTAACTTTTCTACAATGCACTTCTGGCCAGAAATTTCTTCGTAATAAAGAGATATTCCATATTCATTTCTTCTATCGTCTCAACATGATACCCATTTCGGCAGATATCTATAAAACCCAACAAGTTTCTTCAGGACTTAGATAAGAATAATGCATTATTTATAATAAATTTTGTTCCGTTAGACAGAAATATAGTGGCTCTTCCGAAGCATATTCAAATCCCATCTCTCGATATTGCTGTTGCGGGAGCATATTCGAGGCATGAAAAGTGGTGAAATTCTCTCTAACATATCATGATCAGTAATATTATCACCACATAATTTCAATTTGGAAATAATTCTGAATATAACAGAATTATACTCACTAATAGATTTAGATTCTTGTATCCTTAGATGAGTGCAATCATAACGTGCTTGTGGAAGAACGACCATCTTCAGGTGGTCATATCTATCTTTCAAATTATTCCACAGTATGATTGAATCTTTAACAGTGAAATATTCCATTTTCAAGCATTCATCAAGCTGATGGCGTAGGAATATCATTGCTTTGACACGATCTTAGTTTGATGCTTGATTTGTCATTGATGGTGTCTTCTAGACTCATCGCATCAACATGAATTTCAGCATCAAGCACGCAAGACATGTAGCTTTTGTCCAATATATCCAGGGCTATAAATTAAGGTGTAGAAAGATTTGACATTATTGAAAAAGAAAGTTTGTACCTCTGATATTTTTAAAGTACTTGCTCGAGATGGCAGAGTCTCATGCTGATAACATGTTATAAAATAAATACTGTAAAGTAAAGACAGATATAGAGAGAAACTGATATGTTATTCAACTTCGAACTGATGTACATAATGAACTGAAATCTCCTCTATTTACAGAAGAAAGGATGTTGTTGTGTAAACTGCTACTGGAAGCTGCTGTGTAAGTTGCTACTATACTAGGTATGGATAATCTTCTACCGGGGTTAATATTTATTCATAACTGAGTACCAAAAGGATAAGCTTATTATACCAGGTATGAATTATCTTCTACCAGTGATAATGTTTATTTATAACGAAATACCGAAAGGATAAGCTTATTGTACCGGGTACGGATCATCTTCTACTAATGTTTATCCATAACGGAGTATAAATTTATTGTACCAGGTACGGATCATCTTCTACTAGAGATAATGTTTATCCATAACGGAGTATATAAATTTATTGTACCAGGTACGGATTATCTTCTACTAGAGGTAATGTTTATCCATAACGGAGTATAAGCATTGTATCAGGTATGGATAATTTTCTATTGGGGGTAATGTTTATCCATAACTGAGTACCGAAGTGATAAGTTTTTTCAGGAGGCTTATTTCCAATAGAGTACTAAATAGACAAACGTATTTACGACGGAATCCCATATGGATAAGCTTCTTCAAGAAGCTTATTTATAACGGAGTACTAAATCAACATCCATAATATAATATATTTATAACAAGTACTCCCCCGTTTCAAATCAAAAGAGGTACTTTCCTTTTTAGCAAGTTCCAAAATAAATGACACATTTCTAAATTTGGAAATAATTCAACTTTAAACTCTTCATTTTACCTATTTTACCCATAACGAAAAGCTTTTATAACAACACAAATATCATGAATCTACAAAGCTTTTACCTCTCAAACTTTTAAAACCACAAGTTTCAAAAAAAAAAAATTTCCTTAAACTCCGTGCCAAGTCAAACTACCTCATCTAAATTGAAACGGAGGGAGTAATACATATACTGGCGTATCAGAAGAATTCTTTTTACATACATTTGGTTAGTATATGCATTTTATATAAGGAAATTTGTGAAAATGATACCCACAACAATCCATCAAGTTACATGTGTTTGAGAACAAACATTCCAAATCCAATCCCCAGAAACGTTGCAATGGAAATCCCAAATATCCCAGCAAGAATACTGGGAACAACCAAAGAGGACCAACCCTTTGCCGTGGCCATTCCACAAGCTGTAGTAGGACCTCCAACATTAGCGTTGGACGCTAAAAGCAACATCTTTAGGTTCATACCAAACAGCTTTCCTAACCCTAGAATCACAATAAGATGAACTGTTACTTGGACAAAAGCAAACTTAAAAATACTAGGTGCCGTATTGATGACATGCCAAATACTCCCGTTGGCACCAACTACAGCAAAGAAAACCTGTTTCAAAGAGGAATAATTAATCCAACAAAAGTTTGAAGTAAAAGCTCGCTCAGTCATGCAACTTATAGGACTCAAAATTTCATAAGCTTCCTTATCATAACCATTTACAAAACTTTCCAAATAGATTGTCGGCATCCTTCCCTCCATGAACTTCCCGCCTTGCTCTTGGGCAGACTCGAACTCACAACCTCTTAGTTGGAAGTGGAGGTTGCTTACCATCAGAGCAACCCCTCTTGTCTTAAATTTAAATTTACGTAATGTTAAATTTAAATTATCAGATATTTCACACAGCTCATTGATAAGTATCAAAACTTTTATCTTTTTGTTTGAATTGATTGGTCATCTTAATCTGACTTGAGATATGATTTTCGAATTTTTAAAGAGTAGAATACCTGCATTAAGACTATCGCCATTTCATCACCAGCACTTGCAAGGTTTCTAAAATAAGCGGGAAATGCTGTTGCTAAAAGAACAACTATTGCTGTAATAGCAGGCAGATCACATCCTTGAGTTCCGAAAAATCGACTAAAAGAAGTGGCAGCTTTACAAATGGCAAAGGAAACAGCAACTGCTGTACCCATCTGCAGCACAGGTTTGTTTCTAGGATCAACTTGAGTAGCATCTGCAAAATAATACAAGAGTAAACTACTCAGCAACTGGACTTGTCTGATTTTTCAGGCAACTGACACTTGCTCACAAAAGAAAAGATACAAACATGCTATCTTTAGTAACTAGGATTTCATAGAGAAAATCAGAATGCGTCCTTCATATGAGATAGATCTACAGTGATGGCAAACCACAAAACCTAGAATAAAAACTTCTTGACCAGAACAAAATTGATATAAGCAGAACAACTTAGCAAAATATGAAAGGGAATGCATACACAATGTATTAGACATCTCATGGTATCATAAATTTTGTATTCCCTAAATATCCCTTACCACCACTTGATGCTGAAGCGTCTGAGGGTATTTTGGAGGCCAATGAAAACAGTGCAATAAAATATATTGCACAAATTACATTATCTGCAGCAACACCTGCAGCCATAACTGATGGAGACACGCCAAGTGCCTCACAGATAGCAACATAATTAATGGCTGCAAAAGCATAGATAGAACATCACTCAGATAATAACGAAGCAGCAAAAGCGCATGTAGCGCGGATAAAGTACTTTATCTGCTAAGAGACTATTAATAATGCACAAACTAGAAGTCCCACCCAACGGAAAGTAGTTTACATATATACATAAACTTATGTGCGCGTGTATGTGTATGACTGTCTCAAATCTTGCATGCAACATCAAATATAAGCACAACATTTCACATGATTCCCACACGCAAATTTAGGATTAGGAAGAATTTGAAAATGTCCAGCTTGGTTTCTAGAGTTTAAAGGACTTCGTATTGATTATTTAGGTTTGCAAGACCGTCTTCAATCAAAAAGCTCTCAAATAGCTTACTTAAAACGTCAAACAGGAAATTTGGCTATGACAAGTCAAAGGTGTAAAATCTATATCCCAAAAACTTCTTAGTTTTTTGCAAACAAAACTGATTTTAAAGGGAACAGTCGTACTGGTATTGTCAGGATGTGCTTCTCATTGCTTTTAGAAATCAATGAAAAAACTTGTCCAGAAATTTACAATTCGAATAGCAAACTCTGAGTTCTTTCATTCTTGGTGAATAAAGTTCTTGGGCATCTGTCATTCCGGCATCAGAAATCCTTCTGTAATTACTATTCATAATGACATGTGCAACAGTAGGAGAGTTTTGCCAGTTTAAAATCATCAAAACCAAATATTGCCATTGACCACAAAGTAAGGCATCAAAGACATTGAACCAGATATCAAAACTTTCCTTTATTTGCTTCATTTAACCTAATTTTCATCTTGTGCCCTGGACTAACTTTAATCTCCGAGATTCAATTCCAATTAAATAGATGTGCATGACCAGAATACAAATGAAATATACAGAAAACACCTGCATGGAGCTCCTAACCAAAAGAAAAAAAAGAACTGGTTTTATTACAGGACTTACTTCCACCAATGTAACTGCCCATGAGGGCAGCAGCTATTTTCCAATTATCTTGACCAAGAGATCTCATAGGCACCATCAGATATGCCACTAAAGTCCCAATAACCGTCCCGGCTGTCACATTGGAAGACAAAATATGAAAACAACAGAAATGCTTTCACACGCTAGCTAAAAGTTGAAGTTAGTAGAATGACAAGCATATACATAAAAAGAAGATAACACAAGCATTAATCTGTTAATCCGTGCCCATACAGTGGCTAGAACTCACAATATTTGAAAAGTTATGGCATGTAATCACTTAGCTGTAAATATTCATGATAACAACCCAAGAATATATTAATTCTAAAGTCAGAGATGGAGCTTTTCAAAATAACCTGAGACATCTTTATGAAATATTAGAAAAGCATTTCAGAAATCTAACTTAATATGGCATTTCAAGGAATTGAAGAGTTGTGCTTGTTTTTGCTATACCCATGTGACCTACATGTCACGGGTTCGAGCCATGAAAGCAGCCACTAATGCTCGCATTAGAGTAGGCTGTCTACATCACATCTCTTGGGGTACGGTCCTTCCCCAGACCTTGCGTGAACGCGGGATGCCTTGTGCGTCGAGCTGCCTATACTAATAAGATTGATATGTATGTAAGAAGAACAGTTAATCTTTCTTTTCACGATCCCTCTACTTTTCTGTGCTCCTCTAAATTGCTCAACGGTCAATTCTTCACCAAAAGAGATTGCTTTTTCGGTGGTAACCGTTCAATAATCATAAGATCTTCTTTGAGTTCCTCTATAATGTCTCCAGAAGATCAGTGGGGTATATGGATGTCTCTTTTCGCAGTGGGCACTTTTGGTCTGTGGTAAATGATGCATTCCTTTTAGTTACAAAGTTATGAAAGGAATGCAAGAACAATAATAAACACATAAGGCCAGGTGCAGCTATATGCACATTCCTGGTTGAAATAATTCCAAGTAGCAATGCTAACTACTCAAACAGAGAATGATCTTACAAAGTAAAAGAAGAAATCATATTTGATTAATCAAGTTATGGGACGACCTTATCCAATTAACTTCCATTCTTTTCTGAAAAGTCGCTCGTTTGCTTTGTTTTAAAAAAGTAATGACTGAAACTAGCAATATAGTGATAGTCCATCAAACAGTGCCTTCACCACTAGAACTAAAAGAAACAACCACTTCTGTTAATTTCAGCAATCAGGCAAAGGGATATAAGCAATTTCGGAGATATGAGCCGAAAAAAAGACCTGATCCGAGCAAGAAAGCCAAAAGTAGAGGACCGGTAGAGCGTATCACGTGGCGCAAATTTGCTCTGAACAACAATAGTGGGATTGTCAATGGAAGCAGGTACTTATATACAGCTGAATATGCTGGCGCTTCATACGGAATAATCCCCATATTACTTGCAGTCAGCCCCACCAATGTGCTAACCAATGCAGCACTAACCATACTCCCAATCTTAGTCTTCTCTGACCTTCAGAGTGAATCGTGTATTATGTGAAATTAAATAAAACAAGAAGGGGAAATGGGAGATGCGTGTTGTAACAATTCAAAAAAAAATGATTACACAATTCAAATATATATATGAACACCACCCAAAAAGTCAAATGAAGAAACAATCAGAGGAAGTAGTTAAAAATTTGTTCTTTCTAAGAATTCAACAATCATCCGAAGGACAAAAAGGAGGATTATTTACCACAGACCAAAAGCGCCAATTGTGAAAAGAGACATCCATGTACCCCAGTGGTCATCCGGAGACACTATAGGGGAACTCAAACTAGATTTTACTATTATTGAATAATTACCATCTTTTCTGGTGAAGAAATGACTGTTGAGGGATTTACAAGTGGAGAGATGGAGCTGGTGAAAAGAAAGACTTTTAAATGTTCTTCTTGGTACATTAAGCGGCGCCAACAGGGAAGAGCAAAAGGAGGGCTGAAATGGCAGTACTGAAAATGCCATTAGCCGTAGCCGGCTGCTATACTGTTCCAACTTGAGGACTCACTTATGCTTATAGATAATGCATCTCATTTTCAACTTCTTTCTTTGTCTTTTTCTTGCAAGTTCCATTAGTTCTGGAAAAGTGGGAGATGAAAGCAAAAGAAGGCCAATTACATAAGCAGCCCCTTTAACTTAGCAGTATTTTTCACCTTTATTAGTGCTTGTACCTATTGGCCTCTTAAACTCAGTACATTATGCGTCTATCGAGTCCCTGAAACAAATATACAACGTGCGTGCTAATCAAACGCTTGAAAAGAGACAATAAACAATAAAATAAAAGACACGTGGCATCCTTAAAATAAAGAGACAAAAAAGATACAAAGGCCATTCTCTTCTTCATACTAGTGTCAGAGTCAGCGCGATACTGTCACGACACCCCAATTTCCCTTCATAAATGTCGTGATAGCACATAATCTCTAAGATTAAGTAAGCCTAACATTCATATAGAAATAACTGATTAAATATAAAATCTTAAAACTCAGCAACTATAATAAGAAAACTCTGCAATTCAGTATATACAATCCCGAGATCCGGTGAATGCAAGTCACAAGCTCTAAATAGAAGTACTGCATGATCCTATACATCAATATCAAAAAAAGGATTAGGAAACATAGAATAGTCAAAGTAGAGGGGAACTCCGAGGCCTTCCCACGCCAACAGGTATACCATAAAGTCTCCGCGGCTAAACTATTGCTAATGCCTGGGCTGATAGGAGTTACTTGAATCTGCACAAAAAGATGTGCAGAAACGTAGCATGAGTACACCACAACGGTACCCAGTAAGTTCCAAACCTAACATCGGTAGAGTAGTGACGAGGTCAAGTCACTGCCCTACTGGAATAAATAAAAAGACTGAACAAGTGTAAGGCAGTGTAATATTAACATCAATGAAATTGTAACAACAAATAGCATATCAGAGTTATCTACATGGAACTAAAGCAATTAGTGAAACACGGAGAAAAACAAATAATAACATGCTAAGGAAACAACAACCAAAGACAAGTGCAACAATGGAGAAATACCAACAAAAGTCACTACTGAGGTACCGCCTCGTAGTCTTAAATCACAAGAATAAGTCACAATCTTTCCTTATATCACCGCTAGAGTCTTGCATTTAGTTTTGAAAATTACAACAACAATAACGGCTTAGTATAATCTCATAAGTGGGGTCTGGGGAGGGTAATATGTACGCAGACCAAAATAAGATCTCGCGTTTTAGCCCACCTTATCACACTGCATGACTTCTAGTAGTTTCCCTACTAGCCACGTGTATCAAACCCACATTATCTCGCCGAATGCGTTTCAACCCTAAAACCTTATACCACCGCATGTGTATCAATATCACAACATGTCACATAAACTAACAATAATAGTGTTTTCACAATAAAGTGCCCATGGCTCAGCCACAATGTACATGAGAGTCTCAACAACAATAATCGTTAGTGAATAACTCAAGAATAATAGCATTTCACAACTTAATACTTCGCCTCAATACAAATCACGACCTTTATAACTCAATACCAATTTCGACAACAAGATATTCCAAGAATAATAACTTCAAGTAAAGGGTTCAATTGTTAAATAATGAATATGGAATAAAGGAAACAAGAACTTCAACTAAACATGTAGAGCAATTAGCAAGTAAGAGATAAGACAAGTAGACATGTGAAAATAGGCTAGAAATAATGACTATAACATGTTAAGGTAACTCAACTAAGGCATGAAAGGAATCTACATAGCTAAAACATTTAGTCTATGTACAAACACGTCACCTTACGTACACGGCTTTCACATATCACAGTTATCACAATTAATACAAATCCAAAGGGGTAATTTCCCCACACAAGGTTAGGCAAGTCACTTACCTCAATTCACGCTAACTCAATCCACGAGTATGCCTTTCCCTCGATTATCTAACTCTGAACGACTGGAATCTAGATAAAACAACTTCATACTATAAATACAAACTATAAGAGACTAATTCAAACAATGACATTGCGATATTTACAAAGAAATAAAAAGTCAACTCAAAAAACCAACCCAGGCCTCCATATCGAAATCCGACCAAAATTACAAAATCCGAACACCCATTCGCCAACGAGTCCTGCCATATAAAAATTACTCAAATTACCATTCAAAACTCAAAAATTTAGTCTAGGAAGTTTCTACCATTTCCCCCCAAATTTTCAACTCAAATCACTAATTAAATAATAAAATTAACAATAAATTTGTGTAATTTAACCAAAACCGACTTAGGAATTCTTACCCCAATAATCTCTCTAAAATTATCTGAAAATTTGCCTCCCACCGAGCTCTCTAAGTTCAAAAGTAGATTATCAAACAAACCCTCGAAATTTCCCATTTTCTGCCAAGCAAATCCGCTTTTACAAGCCTGGGGTCACACCTGCTATGCCGCACCTACGGAAAAAATCATCGCAGGTGCGAATTCCACTTAAGTCTAGAAATTCTGCTTATGCAGATCATGGCTCGCACCTACGAGCTCGCTTCTGCGGAGAACTCCCCACTTCTGCGACGATAGACGAGGACAGCCCCGTCCGCATCTGCGATCACACCTCCGTACCTGTGGACTCACAAATGCGGATAAATCCTCACACCTATGATACCATATGGCAAATCCAGCTTCGCTTCCACGTCCAGTTGTTCGCTTTTGCGAGTCCACACCTGCGGCCAATATTTCCGCAGGTGCGATGACACCAGAAGGCTGGAACTTCGGCAATTGCACAAGTCCAATTTCGATCCGGTTTCAATCTACTTCACACCTAGGGTCCCGGGACTCCATCCGAATATATCAACAATTTTCAAACACATAACGGACCTACTCGAGGCCAAAAATTACATCAAACAACATCGATTCTACGAATTACAACCCAAATTCAAGCCTATGAACTATGAACTTCCGAATTCCAAAACCAATGTTGATTCTTACCAAAACAACTCCGATTGACTTTAAATTTTGCACAAAAGTCATAAATAATATTATAGACCTATTCCAACTTCCTGAATCGGGATTCGACCCCGATATCAATAAAGTCTACTCCCGATCAAACTTCCCAAATCTTCCAAACCTTCAACTTTCCAAATTTCGCCAACTCACGCCAAAATGACCTACGGACCTCCAAATCAACATCCAGACACACTCTGAAGTCTAAATTCACCATACAGAGCTATTGGAACCATCAAAACTCTGTTACGGAGTCGTCTACACAAAAGCTGAACTACAATCAACTCTTACAACTTAAACTTCCTAACTTAGGGACTGTGTCTCATTTCTCTTCGAAATTCACTCGAACCATAACCAAACACCCCCAGCAAGTCACATAATCATGATACGACATAGAAGAGGCAATAAATAGGGGATCAGGGCTAAAATACTCATGACGACCGGCCAGGTCATTACATCCTCCCCCTCTTAAATCAAACATTTGTCCTATAACGAGTATAGACATACCTAGAGTGGAGAAAAGATGCGGATAACGGCTACGTATATCATGCTTGGTCTCCCAAGTCGCCTCCTCAACTGGTTAACCCTTCCACTAAATCTTCACTAAGAAAATGTTCTACGACCTCAACTTTCAAACTTGCCTGTCCAAAATGGACATCGGCTCCTCAACATAAGATAAATCCTTATCCAACTAGACTGATCTAGAATCCACCACATGAGACGGATCACTGTGATACTTCCAGAGTATACAAACATGAAATACCGGATGAACTACTGCTAGACTAGGTGGTAGAGCAAGCCTATAGGACACATCTCCAATTCTCTCAAGAATCTCAAAAGATTCGATATACCAAGGGCTCAACATTCCATTCTTCCCGAACCTCATAACACCCTTCATGGGCGAAACCTAGAGCAAGAATCTCTCCCCAACCATGAATGCAATGTTGCAAAGCTTTCGATTCACATAACACTTCTGTCTAGATTGGGTTGTACGAAGTCGATCTTGAATCAATTTAACCTTTTCGAAAGCATCCTGAACCAAGTCTATACCCAATAGCCTAGCCTCACCCAGCTCAAACCAACCTACCAGAGACTGCACCGTCTCCCATATAAGGCCTCACACGGAGCCATCTGAATGCTCGACCGATAGTTATTGTTGTAGGCAAACTCCGTAAGAAACAAGAACTGATCCCAAGAACCCCCAAACTCCATTACACATTCTCGAAGTATATCCTCCAATATCTGAATAGTGCACCCAGACTATCCGTCCGTCTAAGGGTGGAATGTTGTACTCAACTCAACTCGTATACCTACCTCATGTTGTACGGCCCTATAGAACCGCGATGCAAACTGCATACCCCCGTCAGAGATGATAGATATTGGCACGCCATTAAGTCTGACAATCTCGCGAATATAAATTTGAGCCAGCTACTCTGAAGAATAAGTAGTCACCATTGGAATGAAATAAGCCGACTTGGTCAGCCTATCCGCAATCACCCATACTACATCAAAATTCCTCTAAGTCTGTGGGAGTCAAACAACAAATCTATAGTAACCTGCTCCTATTTCCACTCTGGAAAATATAGCCTCTGAAGCAATCCACCTTGCCGTTGATGCTGATACTTCACTAGTTGACAATTTAGGAACCGAGCTACATACTCCATTATATCCTTCTTCATTATCCTCCACAAATAATGATGCATCAAGTCCTAATACATCTTGGCGGCACCCTGATGAATGGAGTACCGCAAACTGTGAGCCTCCTGGAGAATCAACTAAAGCAAACCATCTAAATTGGGGGCACATAACTTTCCCTGCATCCGTAATACGCCGTTATTACAAATAGCGACCTCTTTGGCATCGCCTTTCTAAAATATGTTCTTGAGGACACACAGATGATGGTCGTCATACTAATGTTCTCTGATAAGATCATAAAGAGAAGACCGAGACACCACACAAGCCAAAACTCGACTTGGCTTCGAAATATGTAATCTAACAAACTGGCTGGTCAAGGCCTGAACATGCAATGTTAATGGCCTCTCCGCTGCCGGTAGATATGCTAAACTACCCAAGCTCTCTGCTTTGCGAATCAAGGCATCGACCACCACATTGGCCTTTCTGGAATGATATAAAATAGTGATATCATAGTCCTTAAACATCTCTAACCACATCCGCTGACACAAGTTAAAATCCTTCCGTTTGAGCAGATGATGTAGACTCCAGTAGTCGGTATATACCTCACAAGGGATGCCATGCAAATAATGCCTCCAAATCTTCAAGGCATGAACAATAGCTGCTAACTCAAGGTCGTGGAAATGATAGTTCTTCTCATGCACCTTCAGCTGTCTAGACGCGTAGGCAATCACCCTAGCGTCTTGCTTCAACACCGCGTCGAGACCACTACGCAACACATCATAGTACATAGTTTAAGACTTCGAACCCCTAGACAACACCAACACCAGGCAAAACAATCATGAGCTTTTGAAATCTCTGCTCGCACTTATCGGTCCACCTGAATGGAGCACCCTTCTAGGTCAATTTGGTCCTAGATGCAACAAAAAGACAAACCCCTTACGAATCGTTGGTAATAAGTGAACGAAGGAGACTAAGTGATGTCTATCACACCGAGTACGTCCTTCGTGGAACTAACCACATCCCGGGAGGCCTCGGACATGGCCTCCACGTTGGCCCCGACCACGACCTCCTCATCAGCCTCCCTGGCTTGAGGCAGATCGAACTCACTCTCTCTTATTTGGAAGCCCCTCGTCCCTCGAACTACGAGCACATGCGGGCCACCAGAGGCTTCTTCTTCTTCATCATCTTCTTCTCTTCAGATTCGTCCCCCAGCCGATAGAGTGAATCCTAAGGTGGGGCTCGAGCGCTGGTAGTTTCTTTGGGCTTGCACACCAGCTTTCTTTTTGTTTTCTTTTTCTCTAAGCTCGGAGAACTCAGAGCCTTCTTTATTTTCTTCTCATCATCCAGTCTCGGAGCAGGGGACTCGGTGGGGTACTCCTCATCATCGGATGGAGGCCTCAGTACGACGTCCTTGGATAAACCTGCAAAGGGAAACGAAACAAGTAAGAACTTAGCAACACAAGAGAAACCCAAGTATTACTCACTCGGGAAAGGAATCTCACCATGAGAACGAGCCTCCCATCGGCCCTACGAAAGTTCGCGTCATGCACACTCAGAATATGGCCGTTGTAACACAATGCCCTCCACCCACTCCTTGAGCCAAGGGACTGCATTAGGGACCCGAGCGACACCTGAACCACTACCAAACACCGTTAAGAAGGAAGGAAAAAAGAGTAAAATAAAATTTTACTTATGTTTTATATTCCACTTCTCGGGAAATGGCTAATTAATTTACATTTTTCAAAAGTGCTTTTGGAAAAAAATTATTTTTTTCTGTTTCTTCAAAACTGCTTCTGCTTCTTCTCAAAAGCAATTTTTTTTCTTCCAAAAGTTTGGCCAAACGGATCAACTTTGGGAAAAAATAATTTTTTTAAAATAAAAAAAATGCTTATAGGATTTGAGAAGCTCGGCAAATAGGCTATTAGTCAATTGTATCCCCTAATCTCTTGGTTGTATTGTGTTGACGACGATGTATAGAATCTTTTAATTAACTTCAGCTATTTTCTGCCTAATTTTGATATACTGAGCAACAAATTACAATGAAAAATATGAAGTGAAAGTTTGGTGGTGGAGAAAGACATGATGAAGACATAAGAAGAAGACATACTTGGTATAAAAATAATGGTGAAACAGTTTGTACTGCCAAGTTTAGTGTCTGAAGTTCCAATGTTTTAAACTTATGTCCAAATTTCACCGCCTTTAATATAAATATACTATATGTTGAATCGCCTAGACTTGTTTGTGTGTTTACTTCTCTAAATTTTTGTGAAAATCCTAATTTTGGTGATCCAATCAATTTGTACAGTAGAAGTTTTTCGTAAGGGAAAAATGTTTCTGTGCAAGTCTTTAAATATATCCAATTAAATACGATTACAACAATATACAACTTAAATGCAAATGTTATACAAAATTATACAATATATCTTTTGTAAATTATGTATCTGATTTATACATAGTAAAAATAAATTTCATACAACTAATTATATATTATGCAATTTATCTACAACTTTCACATATTATTTCTACCCAGTTAAATATAACTACAATAACATACAACTTAAATATAAATTTTATACAAAATTTATACAATATGTCTTTTGTATATTTGGTACTGATTTTATATATAGTAAAATAAATTTCATACAACTAATTATATATTATAAAACTTATCTATAGTTTTCATACATTATTTCTACTCAGTTATATACAACTACAATATCATACAACTTAAATATAATTTTTATACAATGATGTTCAACTTTTCATACAATAGTTAAATAAATAAAAGAAAAATATATAAACAACAGAATATAATTTTTCTTTAATTTTACTACAATTTCGTAAATATAATGTATATCATGTCGTCTTCTTCTTCGAATTTCAATCTAAAATTCAGCCAAAATCAAGTCTAATCTTCACCAAAACCCCTCAAAATTGAGATATAAACTCCAAACCATATTTCCAATTGTTTGCAACAATACCCAATCCAAACAAATAATGATTTTTGAAAACCGAAATTTGAATTCAAAGCTTCAATGCTTTTTAATGGTTGTCAATGGTGGAATTGCTGCTCTCTTTTACTTTGCTTTACATTACTGAAATTAGAGATTGAGAGATAGAGAGAGACGTAGAGTGAATTCTCAATTCTTTGCAACAACATCCAATTCAAATAAATAATATTTTTGAAAACCCAAATTCGAATTCAAAACTTCAAAGCTTTTTAATGGCTGTCAATGGTGGAATTGCTGCTCTCTTGTGCAAGATACGTTGGGGAGCGGGCGGTGGGATGTGGAGAGAAAAACGTGGGGGAGTGGAAGATACGTTAGTTAGAGTAATTTTAAGACAATAACTATTATCATTAATTCCCTTAAAATGTACATAAATGGGGTATATAAAATATAATTATAGTAAAACTTGAGTAGGGTGGGTAATATAGTTTCATATAGTGTATAGGAATGTAAAAATTTCTAATTATTTAAAGTTGAATGGAGTACTTTATAGTTCTATTAAATAATACATTCAATGGGAAGATCACAAATATTTCAAGATACGGTTTAAAGAAAATCCTATATAAAATTTTAAAGATATTTTCAAAAATTATATATTTATATGTCGATTTGGTTGGAGTTTATTTACTCAATTCTAAACCAAACAAAACCTAACCTAATTGAACACCCCGATATATGACAATGAAAAAGGCAAAAATTCAGTTCTAATAAAACTTGAATTTAAATTTTAAAATATAAGATGATTACTTTGAATAGCCTTTTTTTAGATCTATATAAATTTAAACATTCTCTGAATAGTCGACCTAAGTTAACAGAAGAGAGTGGCTTTGTTATATGTTGAAGAGATTAGTCAGTAATAATTCCCTAAAAAATATATATTGAAAGATATTGATCATTCACACCTCAAAACCTACTTCTTTATTATATTCTAAGTTTATTTTGACGGGCATAATAGTGTTGAGATGTAATGATAGGCTATAATTACGTATTTTAATTGATTATTATACTATAATTTACTGCATTTTAGCTGAATTTGCGCTTTAATCGCTAGTGCTTTGCATTAATTGTGTGTTTTATGCCTTGTAGGAGTGATTTCGAGCTATATAGATGTTATGTGATGAATTAAGTGATTTGAAGCTTTGAAATCCGAGTAAAACCCCAAGGAATTATTCCGGGATCGTGTTCAGAGGTCAAATTTGATAGTTAAGAACAAACAAAAACTCGAGTAGGCATATTGCGCACTGTCTAGTAAAATAGATATAACTCTTTGTTTCAAACTCCATTTGGACTATATAATATAAGGTTGGAAAGATATCTCAAAGGAATACTACTTTCATATTTTACGTTTTTCCAAATTCCAAATGGAACAGAGTAAAAAATGCGGTAGAAACCGCAACAACGGATCTGTACGCGGACTGAGGCAGTGCATTGGGAAAATACAGCGCTCGAACCGCGATCACGAGCGCCCAGACCTGAAAAGTTATCCTTTTTCACGTAGGAGAAGGTATAATTGTTTGGGCTCGACCCTACTTGGTATATATATGGAAAAAATGGTATTTTAAGTGTTTGGACAGATTTTTGACACAAATTCGACCTAAGGAGGCAGAGACATAATAGGAGCAAGGCGGGGAATTCTTCTACGAGATTTTCCTTCCTCTTCCTATTTTTTCGTTGTTGGTTATGACTTTTAGTATTGTAGTTTTACATACTATTATGAATAACTAATTTGTTATCTAGGGGTTTGATGAAACTTTTTGTAGGATAAATTCTTGTTATATTTTTATATAATTGAGTCATTGCATTTCTCTACTTGTTCAACTATGTATTTATTGTTGTTGATTGAATGACCATCGATTGACTGTGCCTGTTCATTATGTGTTGCTTGAGAAAGGATACATATTTAGGTGGTTGTTGAACAACATCACTCCTAACATATGTGAGAATTCAATATTGCGGATTTAAAGGTAGGTTTAGAAATAACAAAGCCTCGACGTGGTAATAATGAACGGTTAGATAAAGCCAACTAGCGTAGTTCGAGAGAATATGTCAAGTAAATTATTGTAGTTGCTCGAGAGAGAATTACGGCATCTAAAGTGCTCACGGTCAGTAGAGAATTCATTGTCAAACTTGTAGGAAACATAGCTAGAAGGATTCAAACAATTGAGGAAATCACAGCTCTAGACTTCCTTAGATTAGTCTCCAACCGTTTGTCTCATTAGTTGACTTTATAGTATTTGCTAGTTAATTAGTTAGAAATATAAATATCAATCTTTATGATTTAGAAAATTGTTCAAATTTGTCTTCTTAGTGATATTAAATAGATATAGCTAAGCCTTAGTTCTCTGTGGGATTCGACCCAGACTTTTAGACCGAATTATATTTGCAGCGACCGCTTATCCTTTTTAGGACTAGAGTTGAGCGTGATCAAATTTTGGCGCCATTGCTGGGGAATTAACGGTGTAGCTGTATGTGTACATATTGCTAGGTTACAAGTTTGAAATATTTTGTTGTATTTGTTTTTTTATTTTTATTTTACTTGTTAATTTGAGAAACATGGCATCCTGGAATTATGTGAATTGTGATGTTAGTATTTCTATTGTTGATCTTCCTTATGTGAATTGTGGCAAAAACCACCTGGGTCAAAATAGTCAAAATATTCCCGAGAGCGAGTTATGTTCAACAACTCAATCTTATATTTGGAATGTATGTGATATGTGTGGTGGTCAAGAGGGTCACTTTCATGGTTGCGCTTATATTTCTTATCTTTTCCTAACCCCTTACTTTGATGGTTCTCCTTTTTTTGTGAAGTTAATAGGAACAAAGAACCCTGTGATGATAACCTGAAAGAGACCAAGGATATACTAAAGTACCTTGTGGAACAAAATGATGAAAGACAGATGCAGATAGAAAGGCAAGATGCTACTATTCGCAACCTGGAGGCACAAATGAGTCAACTCGTTGAAGCATTTAATGCTCAACAAACCTATATTGGGGATAATAGTCTAGAAAGCATGGATTAGACTTTGAAATTAAGGTGCTAAGGGAGGAGGTTAGAGTAGAACACCAACAATCTATCCAACTAGACTTTGAGAATGCCGATGTTTAAAAAGTAACACTAGAGTTAGCCAAGGACATTGAAGATACAAATTTAGTTGACTCTAGTATGATTGGTGTTGAGGAGGTCAAAAATCATGAAGTTCATGTATTTGAGCGCGTTGGACCTCATTCCAAACACTTCTCTACGTTATGTTTGGATGGTGAAAAGGGAATGGATACTTACGAGCATAAAAAGGAGTCCAAGGAAGAGGTAGATGAGCTTTATGTTTTAAAATTCTTAAGGGCGTCTAGGCAAGGTGACAATCCTCGGCCGAGAGCCAAAAAGTGCATAAGACTTTATCTAATTTTTGGCTCGCAAGAATTTGTTCCCCAAGAGCATAATCATAAGCTTGAAGCAACACTTGGAGTTCAATTCATAAGTTCAAGGTGGCGGAAGAAAATGATTCACGTCGTGCCGCGATGTTAAATCAAGCGCTTGTTGGGAAGCAACCCAGCTTTATTCCTTTTTTTTTTAGTTTATATGATTATTTTTTTAATTATATTATTTTTGTAGTGTTAATTTTTTATTTTCTAGGAGCATGAAAAGTAAAGCTATTGGAAGGATGAAACATCAAATCAGATGGTTGGAACTAAGTGTGAGGTACCCGCACGAAGGACCAGGCCTAGGAGAAGTCTGAGATCCCACGAGATGCTAGTGCTTCGGCCTTTGGCCTACCAGAGAGTTCCTTTTACCCTCTTGTATGTGTGGGTGTGTATTGGGACAATGCACAATTTTAAGTGTGGGGTGAGAATATTGTCTGGGTGACTTTCTATATTATTTTAGTTGTGTTAGTTTAATTGAATATTTTATTATTTTTTTTAGAAAAATAAAGTTTGACTTTTTTTTGACAATGGATCTATTAGATAATTTTCTTGAGGGATTTAAGTCTAAATAAAAAAAAGACAAAAAAAGATTTTCTTTTGTTAGGTAGTGTAGCAAGTACCCCTTGATTTTTCTTTGTGCCGCAGTTCTTTTCCAAGGGTTTTGTTTGAACCGGGTATAATTAGTTTTATTTTTTTAGAAGTAGGAGCTAGTGTGAGATGAATTGAATTGCAGCGGTATCTCTTAACTTTGTTATGCCTTGAGAATAGTAAGTACTCTGGTTGTGACGTTTGGGCTCAATTTTTGACTCTTGTATAAGTACATTAAATTGTATGATCTTAACTTTGTTTAACTGCTTTGACTAGAATGTCTTGATGAAACCAATCCTAATTGAGTTATGTGTCATGTGTGCGAGGTTTGGGTGTTATTACGTGCATTACATTTGATTCCTAGAACTCGCTCCGTGTGTTTGCAAAGCGAAATAGTAGTTTTGTTCAGTCTTGAAAGTGATATAGGCGTTTCTTTATTGAGCCAGATATGTATATTTTATCCGCCTAATTGTTATGTATCATAGTTGACCCTTTTGAGAATTTAATCTTGTTTCTTTGGCAACCACATTACAAGTCATACACATTTTTTTGAATTAACCATCTATTTGAACCATTGTTGAGGACTTGAATTATTTATGAACTTTGCAAAAGTTAAAGTATGGGGTGGTTGGTTTAGCTTTTGAGTGAAACTAATTAAATAAGGAGAAATGTGCACTGTTTTGAAAAAGTAAGAGCCATTTGAATTGAAAAAAAAAATAGTTGGATTGTTGTGAAAAAAATATTCCTTGATAAGTGGTGACTTTTGATTTAAATGTGCTTAAAGAAGAATGAGATAATATACATTGATGTGAAGGTGGAGTTTTAGTTTGACATAAGTATGGTGGTTGAATGTTAAAGTATATGTATTATAGTGCTTAAGGAGGTGTAGTCACTCTTATATCTAAATGTATCCTACCCACCTCGCAGCCTACATTACAACCAAAAAAGTCTTACTTGATCCTAAACTGAATGAGCTCGATTAGTAGAGTAATACACTACGGGCAAGCCTATAGTGCATCATTTGTGGCATATGAATGTTATCTCTGAGAACGAGTGGATTCTTTCCATCTTGAGTTCCTAAGTGTTCTTAAATTTTATTTTGTGGAACTACTCTCTTTTGTTGTGTGAGGGCACTTGATTCATGAAGGAGATGTAATGTCAGTGGCCTCTATGTTAGAGTAAGTGGATGAGTTATGAATAATGCGTGGTACTTGCGAGTCAAATCTTGAGGTGAAGATATTATGCTTTTGTGCTTAGTCTATTTTAAGTATTCTTGGTGTGACGAGTTAGGAGAATTGTTTAAAAAGGCCGTGTCTATATAAAGTGTAGTTTGATTGCTCGAGGAAGAGAAATGGTTTAAGTGTGGGGTATTGATGATTGGCTATAATTACGTATTTTAGTTGATTATTACACTCTAAATTACTGTACTGTAGTTGAGTTTGCGATTTAATCGCTAGTGTTTTGCACTAATTGTATGTTTTATACCTTGTAGGAGTGATTCTGAGTTATATAGATATTATGGAATGAATTAAGCAATTTGGATCTTTGAAGTCTGAGCAAAAGCACAAGGAATTAAGCCGGGATCGTGTTGCGGGGTCAAATTTGATAGTTAAGAACAAATGAAGACTCGAGTATGCATATTATGCACTGTCGAGTAAAATAGAAATAACTCTTTGCTACAAACTCCATTTTGGCTATATAATATATGGTTGGAAAGTTAACTCAAAGGTCTACAACTTTCATGTTTTACGTTTTTTCAAATTCCAAACGGAATAGGATGAAACACGCGGTCTAAACCGAGACAACGGACCTGGATGCGGACTGAGGCAATGCACTGGGAAAATACCGCGCCCGGACAGCGACGACGAGCGCCCAGACCTGAAAAATTGTCCTTTTTTGTGTATGAGAAGGTATAATTGTTTAAGCCCGATCCTACTTGGTATATATACATGAAAAAATGGTATTTTAAGGGGTTGGACAGGTTTTTGACATAGATTCGACCTAAGGAGGCAGAGACACAATAGGAGCAAGGCGGGAAATTCTTCTACGAGTTTTTCCTTTCTCTTCCTATTTTTTCATTGTTGGTTATCACTTTTAGTATTGTAGTTTTACATACTATTATGAATAGCTAATTTTTATCTAGGTTTTGTTGGAACCTTTTGTAGGATAAATTCTTTTTATGTTTTTATATAATTGAGCCGTTGGGTTTTTCTACTTGTTCAACTACGTGTTTATCCTTGTTGATTGAATGACCGTCGATTGATTGTACCTATTTATTATGTGTTGCTTGAGAAATGATACATATTTAGGTGGTTGTTGAACAACATCACTCCTAACGTATGTGAGAAATCAATACAGCCGGTTTAAAGGCAGGTTTAGAAATAACAAAGCCTTGATGTGGTCATAATGAGCGATTAGATAAAGCCAACTAGCGTAGTTCGAGAGAATATGTCTAGTAAATTATTGTAGTTGCTCTATAGACAATTACGGCACCCAAAGTGCTCACAGTCAGTAGAGAATACATTGGCAAAATTGTAGAGAACTAGCTAGAAGTAGAGGTGTCAATGGATATTTGAAAACTGACTAAACTGACCGAACCATACCGAACCGATTTTTAGGTTTCTTTTTAAGAAACCGTAGGTTTATGTATAAATCTATAACCGCACCGGGTAAGTTTTTTATTTTATAAAAATAAATCGAAAAATATCGAACCGTACCGATTAAATTTTACATGTGAAAAATATATTTCTAGTAAGTTTAAATGTAATAATATATTAACTTTTTCTTTGGGTCTTGGAATTATGAAAACTATTACAAGCTAACAAGTAATTAAACTCATCAAAAAACTAATTCCTAAAAACCTATTATGCTACTTCTACTTAAACTAAGTTATTTCAAATATCTTTATTAGCAAGACGCAAAATATTCTAGCGATTATGAGTAGCAGACTACATGTATTGATTATGTTTTCTTTCATATAATTTTGATTTATCTTTTTGAATATTTAATCTTCTATACACTTTATTCTTGAGTCCCAGCTTGGTTAATATCTTTCAACTCGTGTGATTTATATTTTCTTTGCCTTTGTTTGATTTTCTTTACGTTGTTGTTGAATAGTTGATGGATCTATCCTCTAGCCATCTTTTATTTTTAATTCATCACCCTTTAAACAGTAAAAATGTCTAGTGAGTTCTGCTGAGTCCTATAAAAGAACGTATGTTATTGCATTCTACTTCTACTGGTGAATTTTACATGATATTTAAAAAAATACCGAAAATTAATCGAACCGTACCGATACCGAAGAGAAACCGACATGATTGAGACGGTTTTGAAAAGTCTAGTTTTGGTTATACATAATAGTATAACCGAAAAATTGGTATGGTACAAATTTTATAAATTAACCGGCCAAACCGAACCATTGAAACCCCTAGCTAGAAGGATTCCGACAATTGGGGAAATCCTAACTCTAAGCCTCCTAAATTTAGTCTCCAACCCTTTGTCTCATTAGTTAATAATTTTACAGCTTTGTAGTATTTGCTAGTTAATTAATTAGAAATATAAATTTCAATCTTTATAATTTAAAAATTATTCAAACTTGTCTTCTTAGTGATATTACACAGATATAGCTAAGCCTTAGTTCTCTGTGAGATTCGATTCCGGACTTTTAGACCGAATTATATTTGCAACGACCGCTTATCCTTTTTAAGACTAAAGTTGGGCATCTACTAAAGTTGGGCGTGATGAAGGTGCTCAGCATAAGGTGTGAAGCATGATATGTTTTGGTGTGCAGATGTTCCAAAGTATAATTTTGATAACACTTGAGTAAGTCTAGTATCCAAGATTACATGCATTTAAGGACGAGCTGCCCAAAAGCAATACCGAGAAAAGTAGCAATTGTAATACCAAAAATACCAGCAAGAATGCCAGGAACAACCAAAGAAATCCACCCTTTGGCAGTGGCCATACCACAAGCTGTTGTTGGGCCTCCTACGTTTGCATTTGATGCTATGAGCAATTGTTTCAGTTCAAATCGGAGCAGTTTCCCAACTCCAAGTATCACCGCCAGATGGACCCCAATCTGGACTAAAGCAAACAGGAATATACTGGGTGCTGTATTGATAACGTTTAATATGCTCCCATTGGCACCAATGAAGGCAAAAAATACCTGTTACTCAATGAATGCAAAGAGAACTAACTAAGTAAGACTAATCTTTGCCCAAAAACAAGAACACAGGAAAAAGGTTAGGGTTATACAAACATAGAGAAAAATCTATTAGGATGGGAGCGGGGCAGAGAAGCTCTTGTGGAGGGCAGGTGAAAACAATTTACTGAAAATTTAAGATGGGGCAGGACGGGATGCAGGTCTGCTGCCAATGACTCTCCGTCCCTCCCCCCCCCCGCCCCCCCCCCCCCCCCCCCCCCCCCCCCCCCCCCCCCCCCCCCCCCCCCCCCCCCCCCCCCCCCCCCCCCCCCCCCCCCCCCCCCCCCCCCCCCCCCCCCCCCCCCCCCCCCCCCCCCCCCCCCCCCCNGATGACCAATTCTGAAACTTCTATTTCAGTACTGGTATTATTCTTGATATTTAAAGCATGATATTATCGGTTCAAAAAGATGTATCCATGTATTATTCTATATGTATCTGTCTCTGTTTCCAACATATTGGGTTCCCTACACATCTGTTACAAATCTTGCTTAACTGGAAACTCAGTTAAATAGAGATGCATTTCACTCTGTTGCCAAATTTCTTGCTTAAATATATCTGCTAGTGTCTTTTTCCTTGTTTTTTTTTTCTTTAATTTCCCAATAATAAGATTGAAGATGAGAGTAAAACAATTTTCTGTTAGTTTCGATTACTTTCTCATTTCGTTATCTCCTTCAATAACTTCTGCAAACAATAATTTCTTTTGGGAGTCACTCAAAATAAATGTTTTAAAAGGCGCAGGCGTGAGGCGAGGCGTTTTACATGATACAAGGTAAGCCTCGAGGCGCTGGGCGTAAGCCCCACAATCTTTAATTTTTTATATTTTAAAAATTAATATAATAGAAATAAATATTAAAAGAAGGTAAAAGTACATAGAAATTATAGAAATTTCAAGAAAAAAAATAGAATAAGTGGCAATGTATATAACACCTTTTATGTTAGACACTAATCAGACAACATTTCACTAAAAACTAATCAGAACTGCTTCATCTAATAAAAACTAATCAGACTTCAGGAAAAAATGGAGTAGAAAGCTTAAACTAACTTGAAAAGGCAAAGAAACTTAACAAGAAAGAAAAATAAGGAAGTAGTTTACAACATAAGCATTGAACCAGAGCCAGTGATGAAGGATGATGTGTTTTTGCTATGCACTTTGAAAATTGATTATTTTTACCTTTACCCGGAAGAAGACGAAGAGAGAATAAAAATTAGGGCTAAGGAAAAAAAATCTTTTGACTTTTAAGTTTGTTAACCTGAAGAATTTAATAACAAGCTTAATTTTGTGTTTTTGGGTATTACATATTAAGGATCTGTCTAGCAATTTTAATTCTAATTTAGTGTCTAACCTTGCGTTCACTACAATTCAGCAGTGCAAGAACATCTCAAGTTTTAAAAAATAAGCAGTGAAAGGCTGGCTATGTCAAACAAGCATTTTACATTCAGGTATACTGTGGGAACGTACCTGCATCAGAATCAATGCCATAGCCTCACCAGAAGGCGCAAGGTCAGCAAACTGCCTGGGAAATGAAGTTGCTAGAATGACAACAATGGCTGTAATAATGGGAAGGGTACCTCCTTGAATACCAAAATGCTTAGTCAAAAAGTCTCCAACTTTGCATATGGCAAAGGACACAGCAAGAGCAGTAGCACTCTGCAGTACAGGTAGCGTGTTGCCAGATTCTGACTCCCCATCAATCTTGTCATCTGAAAGGACTTTCAAGTTCTGTTAGAGATTTTCATCTTTAGCTATATCATTTACACATTGTCTTTTCTTTTGTGTGAAAAAATCTTAATAATTCAGATTCCAAAATTGGCAATCACAGGAATTCAACGTCCTACGAAGGATCTTATCATACCCAGATCTTAAGTGGTTTTACAATTACATTGATAATCCAATATATGATACAAAATGAAATAAATGAAGACAAAAGATGAAAACGAAAGCAAGCATAATTTCTGGCTCTAATGCTTGTCATAGGAAACCAAGTTGGTTTCTTGATAAGAACCCTCCTACAGAAAGAGCACTTTTAGGTTAACAAACAAGTCGAAAAAAGAAAGCATCTGATGTAGCTCCTCTTGTTGAACTATAGCTATTCAGGTGCTCATTTAGAGAATGTAGATCCCTCTCGTTTTTGGAGGCCCGTTCGTATGATTTCTTTAGCATTAAGTCTTTGTATTGTCCTCTCTCAAAGATATCGATAAGACAAAGGAGATTCGGCAGCTAAACCAAAAGCTGAAGGCTTTCAGATAAATAATTAAATAATTCTACTACTTGGAAAGAGATGGAAATCTTAGCATAACCATACATCAAGAGTTTCTAAATTCTAATTTGACTTTTCCATTCTGAAGATTCAAAAAGAGTTCCTCATATTTTAAATTTCACCTATGTTGCTCGGACCATTGTAACTCTTGCTTCACCTGTGTCTATCCAACATGGGTGCATGGTATGGGTGTGGGATGCACACCGGATTTTGTCAACCTAATTAGGGTGATCTGGCTACACCTATAGCCAAGAAGTATATGTTGATTGGGTATTTGAATGATTTTGCTTTTAAGGCATACATTGGACAAAGTACTACAAAACTTTGCTATATACAGAAAACTTATGAATAAAATATTAAGTGTTAACTCATAATATAATTATACTAGCTTTAATTTAATAACTTCAACTAATTGTCAAAATATAAACTTATATATGTCTACTCGTTGTATCTTAACACTCGTACCCATACTCCTACCATATCCCTGAATCCTAAGATAAAAAATACTACTCTTTTATCAATTTATATTTATATAACAGTTATTTTTCATTTAACTTAATTAACAATAATGGATTTAGATCACCTTAATCAAAATATAGGTTATTTTTCGATAATCTTGAAAAACAAATTGTCATATATATATATATATATATATATATATATATATATTAGCCGTATCCCAGCTCTCATATCCGCACTTAGATCCATATCCCCGAATCCTAAAATTTATGTGATGCATAATCCGACCCCTAGATCCGCACCCGTATCAGATACCCGCACCCGAGTATGAGGAATAGAGAATTTCACTACTTTAAAACAGATGGAACAGCATTTAGCAAGCACTAATGAACAGGTAAGGAGCCATGCAATATTTCATCATTTGCAGCTGTCTACATACCAGTGGCCGAAGGAGTAGCCTCAGCAGGTATTTTGGAAGCCAATGCAAATAATGTTGTGAAGTATACTGCACAAATAAGATTATCAGCAGCCAATCCAGCAGTGACTACTGAAGGTGATGTCTCCAGAGCTTCGGAAATAGCCACATAATTGACAGCTGCAAGAGAGTCAGCAATCTTTTCATCCGTGATAAAATGAATTAACGAAATCTCATCCGTGATAACTCAGCATGCAACATAATAGTTCAGTAAATTACTGTCTTCCAGGGCAAAACAAGAGTTCTCTCACAATTACAGGTTCAGACATCATTAAAAGCTGCCAAGTTTAAAAACCAAGTTTAGATATACTTCCCATAGTTTCTTTATTTTGAATATTATGAAAAGGTTGCCAAAGAGTAACTTTCATGGTGGAAAAGGAATTTTATTTTACATGGAAACATTTAGTCTTTGTTGATAAAGAGACAGCACGATTTTCTAGGAAGTCTTTAACGATAAAGTGATCAGAATATAATCTCAAACAAGGGAGACAAGCTACCTGAAAATTGAAATGGAGAACCACTTCTGAATCCACATATAAAGATCCAAAGTTGAAACTGAAATCATCTTTAAATGGTACAATGTTCCCAACTTAGTTTCTGAACCAAACTAACGCTTAAAAAGTTAAATGTATTTGATTCTACTTCAGACCACCAGAAATGTCACAGGTAACATAAACTTCTAGGAGTATCTATTGGGAAAGATATTGATCATGCTCAATATGACTATTAGAACTACCAGACTATCAAGCAGGTTTCAAGTGTTAACTTCCCTAACCTTCTTTACAAAAGAGGATTTAAAACTGACATCCATGCCATTAACTGACCATTTCTAGCAATGGGAGTCATCTGGTTGCTTTTCAACTCTTTGGGTTTGCAGAAAGTTCATTATCAAGGATAGTGCATTTAGCTACGAATGCTAGTCGGAAAAAACTCTCAACAAGGCAGGTTGGAAAATACAGATGCAGAAGGATGATCCTACGTCAAAATTGTACAGTCCACAAGAAAACAAGTGTCCATCAAATTACCTCCACCTATGTGTCTTCCCATAAGAGCAGCAGCTATCTTCCACCCATCTTGACCAAGTGATCGCATCGGAACCATCCAAAAGGCCAACACAGTCCCGATAGTAGTTGCAACTGCAAAGAATAAGAGGAAAATAACTGATTAAAAAGATAAAAAGAACTCAGAGCTCTCATGGAGAGAAAATATATGAAGTAAAAAAGCACATACGTGCTTAACACTCTGATAATGTAAGGACAATGAAGCATGGAAATGAACATGGGCCACCCACACAAAATCCAACACTAAGGGTGACCTGACATATCTTTTAAGAAAAAGGACATGACATGATCAGGACAATTTTAAGAAAAATGTTGTTTTTCCTTTTTTACCTAGAAATCCCTGAGGGCCATCATAGTTCGAAACACTGTCGATAATGGGCTTGCCTCTCTACCTTTATCCACTTAATACCAAGCTTTTGTCTACGACAACTTTCAAACCCGTGGTGTGAGCCTAACTCACACATCATGTGATACGCCTTATCACTAAACCAAAGCTCGGGGCAATACTGTTTTTCTCTTAATTATATGTATAAACACAAACTCCTAGCTCTAACTATTTCATTTGATAATAACAACATAAAACAACTTGGAAACAAATATAGACGTCCAGAAAAAGAAAAAAAAAACCACTCGATCACGTTTGAGTTTCACTCATCATCAACAACAACAACAACAACCCAGTATAATCCCACTTAGTGGGGTCTGGGGAGGATAGTGTGTACGCAGACCTTACCCTTACCCTGGGGTAGAGAGGCTGTTTCCAAATAGACCCTCGGCATCCTTCCCTCCAAAAACTCCCCACCTTGCTCTTGGGGAGACTCGAACTCACAACCTCTTGGTTGGAAGTGGAGGTTGCTTACCATCATGCTAAAAAAAAAAAAAGTTTCACACATGCTTTGAGCGCAAAGAATTTAATGCTAACACTCCTTCCACATGGGTTTGATACCGCAGTGATAGCCAAAAATTGATGTGTCTATACTTCTCAACATTCAGACAATACAACAACTAGTACTACTATGCGCGAACCCAACTTACCCTAGCAAGTTGGGGTCAGCTATATAACTTCAATGACCATGTTGCTCTAATTAATATCATCCTAGACCTATATTATACAATAATAAGTAATAATAATAAAGTACTAGAAGTTCTTTAAATTTTTTATTGATGTATGATTAAAAGACTCTAAAAAACATAAAACCTGAAGTACATGTACTAACATGACTAGAACCTAATCTCAACTAAAAGAAATCGACATATGCATGTCTTTTTCTTCCCGTATGCCCTATTTTTCGCTAGGTTTACATGAATTCCAAAAGATTGCAAGTCTTTCGAAACAACTTACTTATATGTGATTTTAAGTCTACCTCGTCCCCTTATAACACATTTACTCACTATGCCATCACATTTATAGATCAGTGCATCTGGTCGTCGACACAGGACTTAAACAATCTATCTCAAGCGGCGTTCCCTCATTTTATCCTCAATGTGTGCTACTTGCATCTGCTGTTGAACGTGGTTATTCTAATCTTGTGTGACTGCAATCCATCTTAACATGCGCACCTCAACGACATTTATATTATGGATATGTTGGATTGCAGAGCTCATGACTCTGTACTACCTGGTTTTGGGAGTTGGTATTATGTATGGCCGTTTTGGCTTATGTTGATTACTATTTCCACTATTTATTATAATTCAGGCTTATTATATCATGTATTGATGATAGAATGTTATTAGTGTGATTGGCTTACCTAGTCTCAGAGGTTAGGTGTCATCGTGACCTTTGATTTATTTTGGGTTGTGTCAATTACCTAACCAATCTGACAACTAACCAGACACAACTAACTCTAGTTATACTAACTAACTCACGTTACACCTTCTTCAATAGAAAATATAAGGTAAAGAAGTTGAAATATATCCTGTTAGCTTCCACCCTATGCATAAGTCTTGTTCTTGTGCTCTATTCTCACATAGCAATTGAAAAAAAGAACAAACCAGTCTATGAACTTTAGCCAAAGCCATTGGCAGCTAAGGCCAAACAACAAACCGAGTGAATTCCCACAAGTGGGGCAGCTAAGGCCATTAAGTACATTACCCGATAAATGAATACAAACATAGCTAATGGGCCTCTAATCACCAAATTAAAGAAATATGGGTCATACTAAACCTAACTATAGAGCACGGAAGACTTTAAAATCAATGACATAGTAATAATTTTAGCACTCCCAAAGATAAAACTTGAACTAGTCATCCCAAGCATTGCAGGGCAGAAAATCATCATTTTGCGTGATTACACCTGCCGTAAATGTGTCACAAATTCATATAGAAAAAAAAGAAAAAGAAATGGAGAACCCACTCTACCTGATCCAAGCAAAAAAGCCAAGAGCAGTGTTCCAGTGGACTGTAGTACGCGACGCATATCCGCTCTGAACAACAGCAAGGGAACAGCAAGTGGAAGCAAGAATCCTGTTACAATTTTATATGCAGGCGCTTCACAAGCTATAATGCCCAAGTTACTTGCTGCAAGACCAACCAGTGTACTTACTAGTGCACCACTTAGTGCACCCCCAACTTTGGTCTTCTCCGACCTTCAATTTTATAAACCAAATATCAACAAGCTGTGTAACATAAAATTCTTGACACCTCAACTTATTCGCCCAATGATTATATATACAAAAAATTCTTGACACCTCAACTTATTCGCCCAATGATTATATATACAAAAATTAAATTAACAAATAACATACACACGCATGGTCCATGGGATGGGAGAAAAACATTACCAAATGCCAAAAGCGCCGGTAGCGAAGAGAGCGGTCCAGGTGCCCCATTGATCTTGTGGTGAAATGATGGGAAGATTCAATTGGGATCTGATAGTAGTAACGGAGCGGTTCGACTTCCTCGAGCTCTTAGGGAAATCCAGCGGTATGTATTTGTCAATGTTCGACAACAACATCGGATGTTGAAGTATTGTATTAGCTGAAGTAATTGCTGAGGCCGCTGGGACATTTTGGCGGCGAGGAGAACACAATGCCGGCGGTGGAATGTACAAATTGTGTAGAAACCAAAGCTTTGACGCCATTTACATGCTGTCCGTGGTTAGATGCAATTGGACAGCTTAATACACTTGGTTTATGGGATTGTCTTCCACATGTCATTCATACATAGGCTGCCAAACCACCAACTTAATAAAAGTGGCAATTATAAAATTGATCATTTTTTACTTTCAATAAGGACACACTAATTAAAAAAAGTCTGCTTGTTTGCTCGTGACTTCCCTCCATTCATTAAATACTAGTATTAGAATACTATTACATAATATTAATCATAATAATCTGATTTGACAAAATGTAACTACGATACCGGACGTTTTGCTTTCTAGATCCATGTTTCCCTATTTAAGATTTTCCGTACGTGTTTTCATTATTTTATGACTTGCGAGAACAGTTGACTTGGTTCTGAAACGGTTCGGGAACACTTAGTTCCCATAATGGTGGCCTAAAATTGCCAAGTTTGACTTGAATCAACACTTTGAGTAAACAAACCTTGAAATCGAGATTAGAATGTTCCAATTGGTTCGTATGATGATTTTGGACTTGGGCATATGTTTGGATTGAGTTTTGGGTGGACTAGAAGCATTTCAGCGCTTATTGAGTTGGCGTCACGAAGGCTTTACAGTTTTCTAAGTCAGGTTTGAAGTAAAATTTGTTGTCATTGATGTTCGTTAGGGATTCTGAGCCTTGGAATAGCTTCGTGTTTGTATGGGGTAAAATATGTTCGTATTTAATTATTGCATGAGAAAGCGACACGTGGAACCGAAGGCAGAAGATAGCCAAACTTGAAGGCAATGATCTCGCTTGTCACCGGAGAGAATGATTCTTATAATGACAAAATTAATACCGCCATCCGGTAGTATCTAATGAAGAATATTCTACAACATTAAATGCATGGTTGATAATAGGTGAATTAGACTATAATTAGGCCCTAAAGAATCAAATTTTTGTATAGCTTTATGGTAAAAAGTGATAATCAAATGCTCTGATTAGTGCTTTTTCATGCTTTGTAGGCTATATCCAATAAAAAAAGTCTGGGGAGTACTTTTGGGATCAATTACGGAGAAAAGGAGGCCAATCATACAATACCCACAAAGTGCACCAAGCGAAGGGACAAAACCAACACTGAAGCTGGCCTGCCGCTGTCCGAGCGTAACCGCGGTAGGACCGCGACAGAACATTGCTGCAAATTCAGAGGACCATTCTGGTCGCAATCCTGACGTAATCGCGGTAGGATCGCGTAAATTTCAGGGACCAAAGTGTCAATTCGGGAAAACTTGGTGTAAAACCCTTATAAGATGTAGAAATTCGGCCACAATCGGGCAAACTTTGTTTTTGAGATTACTTTTGCAAGATACACAAGTGTGAGAGATCAACCAAAAAATACCATAGTTCTTTATCTCTTCTTTTTCTTGCTATTTTCGATTATAAATATTTTCGTAGTTTATCCTTACGTTGTTATGAGTAGCTGAATACTTTAGTCTAAGGTTTTGATGGAACCTATTGAATGATGAACTTCTTGATTATGTTAATATAGTTTGCCAGTTAATCTCTATTTGTTCAACTACGTGTTTGTTGTAGTTAATTGATAGGATCCTCAATTAGTTGTGCCTATTTAGTGTGCATAACTCGGAAGAGAGTGCATATTTAGGTAATTGTTGAACAACACCACTCCCAAAGTATAAAAGGGGTCTATAACTGTGGGTTTAAAGGCGGGATTAGGGATAACGAAGCCTTGGGTGCAATCTAAAGTGAGCTGTAATAAACAAAGTCAGCTAGCGTATCTCTCGAGAGTGTGTTTAGTAAATTATCGCGATTACTTGGGAGAGATTTACGGTAAAAATAGTGCTCTTGATTGATAGTGATGGTTTGGTGAATCTATATGAAACATAGCCGGAAGGGATTCCATCAATAGGGGAAATCACTACCTTAGAACCTTCTCATTATTGTTTACAACCCAAGCATATTTAGTTTACAGCTGTTTATTTACTTTCAGTCTTAGTTATTAGAAATACCATCAACTATTGTTTACAACGTCTGGGGAAGTTGATTATAAAATTTTTTGTAAGTCCAACAAAAGTAATTGATAGGTTAATTCTCTGTGGATTCAACTCTGGGCATAAATACTCAGGTTATATTTGCAACGTCCGCGTGTCCTTTTATAAGGCATAGTTGGGCGCGATCACGTTGCTGGGGAATTAGCGGTGTTATTAATTACAATTGAAAGAAGTACAAAAATTCTTAGTGTAGTCAGTTTTCTCTATACCCAATTTTTACATTGAAATTTTAACGGTTGTTGACTTGGTTGCACAGGTGCATGCCTAGAGACTCACCGAGATCTGGTGAAGTATTTGAAGCATTATCAGATCCCGAGAAAGTTTTCAAGGCTTTGAATGGGGCCAACCGGAAAAACAAACAACAACCAACAACTACACAATTCGAAACAATCATGGGAGATCACGAGGAAAACCCAGCAGTACCAATAGTGCCAGAGGCTGCTCTCTATGACTGGGCACAACCCACAGCTGAGAATCTATCCACAGTGATAGTAGTCCCGCAGATACAGACTGAGTCATTCCAAATCACAAATAACATGTTGCACTTGTTGCAGAATAAGGGACTATTTTCGGGGTCACAAGTTGAAGATCCTCAGCAGCACCTGAAGAATTTCTTGTCTATCTGCAAAACCCAAAGGCAACCCAATGTAACTCCGGAAGCAATCAAGCTATTATTGTTTCCATTCTCAGTGACAGGAGCTGCCCAGATACGGCTAAATTCACTCCCCATAAATTCTATAGCAACGTGGGATGAATTAGTCAAGCAATTCCACAACAAGTTCTACCCACCCAACAAGACTGCTCAACAAATTGATGAGATTTTGAGCTTTAAACAGAGACCGATGGAGAAACTGCATGAAACATGGGAGCGTTTTAAAGGGATGCTGGTCATAAGTCCACACCATGGTATTCCAGATCTAATGCTGGGGCAGCAGTTTTACACGGGATTGTTAGATAGCGTAAAGAACATTGTTGATGCTTCAGCTGGTGGGGAATTCTTGAGCAAAACATGGAGAGATGGCCAGAGTCTGCTTGACAAGATGTCACAGAATTCGGGATGTATAAACAGAAATGCACCAATCACTCCAGTGGTGCGCTCAGTGCCTTTAGATCCATCCAATTCTATGGTTGAAAATATGGCCACCTTATTGACACAGATGAGCATACTCACCAAAAAGGTGGAAGAGTCAGGGAAGAAACAATAGGTACATATTATTGATACTATTAATGGGGGCTTCTGCACATCTTGCATTGGTCAACCCGTTGGTAACCAGTGGAGTGCAAAACACGATCATCATCACTACCCTGAAGACATGAACTATGTGTCTAATTATGGTGGCCAGAGACAGGGTGGTCAGAATTCGGGTCAACAGAATCAGCAGTACAGGCCAGCACAACCACAGTTCAACACTGGGAACATGGGAGGTATGAGACCCCCCAACGATACGGCACCTTACCTAAGACCACAGGGATACAATAATTAGAATCAGCAGCAGGGGTATCACCCGCCTCAGCAGTAGCAGGGTGGAAGGCAGGAAGATGGGTTTGCTAGACTTGAAGCAATGATGCAGCAAGTTATTGGATCTAAATGCAAAAATTACTGAGAGAGTCGATGCACATGATGCAACAATCAAAAATATTGAGGTACAGGTGGGCCAAATTTCGATGTCTCTGAACAATCATCCTCATGGGACACTACCTGCAGACACCCAGATAAACCCAAAAGACCAGGGACCGAAACAACTGTTGGCGGTGAGTCTACGTAATGGCAGAGATCTGGATGTAGAGCAAGAAAGGGCTCAAGAAGCTAGACAGGCTGAAACACTCATACCAGTTCCCATTGAGCTGGATGAATAAACGAAACTGACAGAGGTGACAGTCCAGTCTGCTCAAAGAGAAAATAACATTCAGAAGGAGACCAAGAAAGAAGCTGAAACAGTCCAGGAGCCAATAGTTGATATAGCAGCTAATAAAGATAGTCCCAATTGATTGGGAAGAAGAGACCGCCTGCACCCTTCCCTCAGAGGCTGTCTAAGTACAAAAAGGAGAAGCAATACAAGAAGTTCTTTGAAATGCTAAAGCAAATCCGGGTAAGTATACCATTGATTGAAGCTTTGAAGGAGATGCTTGGGTATGAAAAAATGATGAAGGACTTGATGTCCCGGAAGTTTGATTTTCAAGACTTGGCCACAGTTACTCTTACTCAGACCTGCAGTGCAGTGGTCACTAGACCAATTGCGAAAAAGCTGTCTGACCCAGGGAGCTTTACAATTCCATGCACTATTGGTAATTTTGCTTTTGCTAAGGCACTGTGTGATCTAGGGGCCATCATCAATCTTATGCCCCTAGCAATTTATAAGAGGCTGGACATTGGAAGAGCTAGACCCACCTCTATGTTGTTGCAGCTGGCTGACAGGACTGTGAAACGACCCTTTGGTATCCTGGATGATGTGCTAATTCAGGTAGGAAAATTTGTGTTCTCTGCAGATTTTGTGATCCTAGACTGCAAGGTGGATGAAGAGATTCCCATAATTTTGGGAAGACCGTTCCTGGCCACGGGGAGATCTCTAATTGATTGTGAGACTGGAGAGCTCAAGATGAGACTGAACAATGAAGAAATAACATTCAATGTGCAGAAATCTATGAGGCGACCAAGTGAATTTGCCAATTGCTCTCTTATTGATGTCGTGGATGTAATTGTAGAGACTGATGATGAAAGACTGACTATTGAGGACCCCCTTGCTGCATGTTTAATGAATTTGGATGAGGTAAATGGAGAGGATCTGGCGGAATGGGTGTTGGCGCTAGAGGGTAGAAGGTTTTAGGATGGAACTCTACAATTTGAGCCCTTGCACTTGGAAAATCAAGAAACTCCTCCAGCCAAGCCATCAATCGAAGAACCACCAAAGCTGGAGTTAAAGACTTTGCCCGCCCATCTCAGGTATGAATTTCTTGGACCTAACTCTACATTACCTATTATTATCTCATCTAGTTTGTTAGATGTGCAGGCTCAACAACTATTGCTGGTACTTAAGGAGTGCAAGACTGCCATTGGGTGGACCATGGCAGACATAAAGGGGATTAGCCCTGCCTGCTGTATGCACAAAATTCTACTGGAAGAGGGACACAACCTTTCAGGGAACACCAAAGAAGGCTAAACCCCAATATGAAGGAAGTGGTGAAGAAAGAAGTAATCAAGTGGTTAGATGCAGGAATCATTTTCCCAATCTCTGACAGCAACTGGGTTATCCCAGTTCAATGTGTTCCTAAAAAGGGTGGCATGATGGTAGTTAAGAATGATAGCAATGAATTTATCTCTACAAGAACCGTCACGGGCTGGAGAATTTGCATGGACTATCAAAAGTTAAATCTAGCCACCCGGAAAGACCACTTCCTACTTCTCTTCATTGATTAGATGTTAGACAGATTGGCAGGGAGGTCACATTTCTGTTTTTTGGATAGGTACTCAGGGTACAATTAGATCTCCATTGCACTGGAAGACAGAGAGAATACCTCTTTCACTTGCCCATATGGCATTTATGCCTTTCGGAGGATGCCCTTTGGCCTATGCAACGCACCCGCCATATTCCAACGGTGACATGGTAGAGGATATAATGGAGGTGTTCATGGATGACTTCTCAGTGGTGGGGAACTCATTTGATGAGTGCCTGATAAATCTGACTCGTGTGCTGAAATAGAGTATCGAGACTAACCTGGTTCTGAATTGGGAGAAGTGCCACTTTATGGTACAAGAGGGAATAGTCTTGGGACACCGGGTGTCAAGCAAAGGAATTAAGGTGGATCGTGCTAAGGTAGATGTGATAGCAAAGCTACCCCCTCCAACTTCAGTCAAAGCAATCAGAAGCTTCCTCGGGCATGCCAATTTCTATCGGAGATTCATAAAAGACTTCTCGAAAATTGCCAATCCTCTCTGTAAGTTGTTAGAAAAAGATCACCCTTTCTTGTTTTCTGATGATTGTAGGGTAGCATTCGAGGAGCTGAAATAGAGACTGGTCACAACACCTATCATAGTTTCCCCCGACTGGGAGCAACCGTTCGAACTCACGTGTGATGCTAGTGACTACGCATTGGGGGCAGTGCTAGGACAGCGGAAAGACAAGCTGATGCATCCAATATACTATGCTAGTAGAACGCTGAGTGGAGCCCAGCTGAACTACACTGTCACTGAGAAGGAGATGTTGGTTGTGGTGTTTGATTTTGACAAGTTAAGATCATATCTGATTGGTTCTAAGGTAATTGTATACACTGACCATGCAGCTCTCAGGTACTTGATTGAGAAGAAGGAGTCTAAGCCGCGCCTGATTCGTTGGGTGTTTCTACTGCAAGAATTCGACCTTGAAATTCGTGACCGTAAGGGCACAGAGAATCAAGTCGCTGATCATCTATCATGACTTGAGGGAGCTAAAAATGCGGTTGAGGTTGAGGACATTTTGGAAACTTTTCCAGACGAGCAGCTGCTCGCTACTAGTCTTGAGGAAGCGTCATGGTATGCAGACTTTGCTAATTACCTGGCCAATGGTATAGTACCTTATGACTTTTCATCTGTCCAAAGAAAAAAGTTTTATCGTGTTAGCCGCATATATTATTGGGACGAGCCTTATCTGTTTAGAATATGTGTTGACAATATGATCCGGAGGTGTGTCCCCGAGATAGAACAATCTTCTGTTTTGTAGGCTTGTCACGCATCAACATATGGAGGACATTTTGGAGGGGTCAGGATAGCTGCGAAAGTGCTTGAGGCCGGATTCTTTTGGCCAACAATGTTTAGAGATGCACACCTATGGGTGAAGGGCTGCAATGAATGTCAGTGGACCGGGAACATCTCCTGTCGCCACGAGATGCCCATGAACCCGATTCAAGAGGTGGAAGTGTTTGATGTCTGGGGGATTGACTTCATGGTCCCCTTTCTCAGCTCCTTTGGCAATAAATACATACTTGTTGCTGTGGACTACGTGTCCAAGTGGGTAGAAGCTACTGTGTTGCCCACTAATGATGCAAGAGTATAGGTGGGATTTTAAAAAAAGAACATATTCACCCGATTTGGGACACCAAGAGCGATTATCAGTGACGGAGGCACTCACTTCTGTAATAGAGCCTTCGAGAAGTTGCTTGCAAAGCATGATGTACGCCACAAGGTGGCTACCCCTTATCACCCGTAAACTAGTGGGCATGTTGAAGTATCCAACAGAGAGATAAAGAGTGTGTTAACCAAGACTGTGAATGCCACAAGAACTGATTGGGCGAGAAAGATAGATGATGCACTATGGGCCTACAGAACTGCTTTTAAAACACCAATTGGTATGTCACCATATAAGTTGGTGTTTGAAAAGGCATGTCACCTGCTAGTATAACTTGAACATAAAGCGTGGTGGGTATTGAAGCAACTGAACTTAGATATTGAGGTTGCAAGCACAACTAGAATCACTGATTTGCATGAACTTGACGAGTTCAGAAATCTTGCTTTTGAGAGCACAAGATTGTACAAGGAAAGAATGAAGAGGTTACATGACCAGAACACTGTTGAACGACATTTCAAACCCGGGGACATGGTGTTGCTCTATAACTCAAGATTACGACTATTCCCTGGTAAGCTTTTAAGTCAAGATGTTCTGGACTGTTTTGAGTGATTGAAGTATTCCCTTCAGGTGCTGTAGAGATTGCCACAGAGAAAGACTCTCGTACATTTAGAGTCAATGGGCAGAGATTGAAACTATATGTGGGCATGAATGAACCAAAGAAAGGGTCTGAGATCCACCTAACTGAACCTCATAAGTCGAGCGAGCCTTAAATGCGCTCACGTGCGTCGTGCCGCGATGTTAAATCAGGCGTTGCGTGGGAGGCAACCCACGAATGTGTTGTAAGTGTAGTATGTAATGTAACGTAAAAAAAAAGAGAGAGGTTGAGAGAATATTAATTACGCTCGTGCTGCGTCGTGCCGCGACATTAAATCAGGCGCTTCATGGGAGACAACCCACGAGAGTATAATTTCTAACATATTGTATATATGCAGGATAATGTGGAGGACTTTGCATCATGAGCCTAGGCATAAAATGGGTAAGGTAGGCATTAAAAGAGGTAAAAGTAGTGCCTAAGGGGCAAAACAATGAAAAGAACCCCGAAATTCGCATCCTGGAATAGGCTCACCGCGGTCACGGCGTAACCGCGGTAGGATCGCGGTCAGAGACCCTCTCTGAAGATGGTTCACCGCGGTTGCGGTGTAACCGCGGTGGGACCGCGGTCAGAGACCCTCTCTAAAAATGGTTCACCGCGGTCGCAGCATAACCGCAGTGGGACCGCGGTAGGTCAGACCGGGCCCAGGTACGATCTGCAGATTTTTTTTTATTATTTTAATTTTTTTTCTCTCTTTTCCTCCTTTAATTAACCTAACCTAAACCCACCCTCCCCATACCAACCGCCCACTCCCTCATCTTCTCTCCACTTCTCTCATCTTCTCTCTTCCTTCTTCTTTCTTCTTCTTCCCAAAATCCTCTCTCTTACTTCTTCTTCTTCCCATAACCCAAAACCCCCATTTTTTCTTCCTTCTTCTTATTCCCTTCCCCCAACCAAACCCTACCACAAACCGCACCAAAATCGCCCCTACCTCTTCACAACCGCCCAAATTTAGCCATAAGACTTCATTGTAATCTTCAAGTAAGTTGTTCTACTTTTTCTTTTGTTTTGTGTACTTTGAATTATGTAGTGGTTACTGTGTAGAATTCTTGATTTTGGTTGCAATGGGGTCTTAGACTCCAAGTTTGGTGTTGTAGATGGTGTTTGGGGTTGATTTGTGTAGATGTGGGGGTATATTCCTTGTTGACAATTTTTGTGTGGGGTGGGTGGTGGTAGCACTTAATTGTTATGAATTTGTGGACGCTTGTGGGGTGTATTATAAGGTGGAATTGTAGTATTGATAGTGGTGTGGGGGCAATAGTGGATGTTGTCAACTTTGGCACCTTACTAGGTGGTTGTAATGGCCATGCTTAAAAAAAAGGGAATTGTGTGGTGCCAGCGGGTGGCGAAGTCTGAGTACCCATCCGACTGGCACATGTTCGACTGCACCTGATCATTATGCTGCATTGCTTGTAGGTACTATGGCCTGAAAGAAGCGTAGGAACTCGGAAAGCACTTCCAAATTGCCGACGTATGATGCCACCCGGTTCGCGTCAGAGGAGGCAGAGGACAAGTTTCATTCTAAAGCTACAAAAAGCTTTGTCCCTGAGATTGCTATTGACAGGGCTGCCCTCCGTGTAGAAAAATCGGACATGTAAGAGGAAATCATACGGAGGGGAATGGAATTCTTGTTCGAGGAACCTGAAATGGCCAACCCAATGATAGTCCGGGAGTTCTCCACGAACTGCCCGGAACATATGTGTCGTTCTGTGGTTGTGCGGGGCAAAGTGGTAGATGCCTCATTATCGAAGATTCGCCAGGTCTTGCAGCTACCTCTGTTCACTAGTGAAACTGATTATTACCATAATTCCCCAGGGGTCGATTGGGACACTTTGATTGAGTCAATATGCTCAAGGGGATGGCCAGTTTGGATACATGAGTACATGACACTTCATTCCAAGTCATTCATATGGGAGGCTAAGTATTGGTTCACCATTATTTGCACCAAGTTATTGCCCACGGACAACACGTCAGATGTGAACAACTTACGGGCTCTATTGGTTTGGTGCTTCGTAACCAAGAAGGACGTTGATGTTGCAAAAATCATTGGAGATGAAATGATCCTCCGGTCACCTCTGATGATTAAGGGGTTTTACTTCCCCTCACTTGTGATGAGGTTATGTCTGCTAGCTGATATCCCTGCCAGTCCTACGGATGGAACTTTGCCCACAAAAATAGCATTCAGAGCTTCAAAGATCAAAGTGGGCAGAGATGCACCCACATCCATTGGGCTTGATGACGATGATGACATCCCAACACCCATGGCACCACCCAGGAGATCTTATGATGCTGTCGGATCCTCTCGGCAACCCCAAACTGGGGCTGAGTTCTCTAGATCACACTCCAGCTGACCCAGGTTGCCTTCTTTGGAGGAAAAGGTGGCAGATCTTCGCACCTCGGTGGATGGCCTGCATGTACGTTTGGATGCCATGTCTAGACGGCAAGCCAGGTCTGAGAGCCGGATGATGGTTTGGTTCCGCGCTATAGGGAGGCCTGTAAATTGGACCCCAACACCGTCTCTGACTCCGACTGATGACCAGGGAAGTTCTCTTACCCTTCTGTGCTTTAATTATTTTATGACATGAGGACATGCCATATTCTTTTTGTGTGGGGTGGGAGACTTAATTTAGTGTATGTATTGTTAGTGTATATATGCATTAAGTATGTTGTAGTTTTGTGCCTCTGTTTTTGTTTGTATTTATGTTAGACGTCACTGACTTGGCCCAACGACGGACACTTGTCGACGAGTTTCTTGAGGGCTAAGGTCGGATAAAAAAAAAGAAATCTAGAAAAGGTAGGAGACTCTTCCTGATGACGGACCACTTAGACAGTATTCTTGAGGGAAGTAGTCTAATCAAAAAAGCCAAAAAGATTTTATTTTATTTTATTTTCTTTTTAGGTAGTGTAGTAATTCCCCCTTGATTTTTCTTTTGACCACGGTTCTTTTCCAAGGGCTTTTCTTGAACCGAGTTAGGTAGATTTTTTCTTTAATTTTTGTAGGGCCCTTAGAAATCTCTTGGGCTAAGATAGGTGTGGGAAAGAATGCATCCCGTGGTGTACATACCTACAAATACTTAAAATGAACTTGAGGGTGTGACGTCTAGGCTCACGTGTAGACTCTTAATCTTATGCCTTAATTTTGCACACCTTGTCTTACTTGAGCGCTCACGTGAGTGTGTCGACAAACTAATACAGAATGAGTTACATGCCAAGTGTGTGTGAGGTAATACATGTATTTTATGCTTGCATGCGATACCTAGAACTTGCCCGGTATGTGTGCAAAGCGAAATAAAAGTTGTTTGGTCTTAGAGATAATTTAGGCATTTCTTTGTGTAGCCTATATAATTATGAATCCACCTGTACATATTACCATAGTTAACCTCTTTGAGCCTACAATCCTTTTTCTTTGGCAACCACATTACAAGCCTTACCCATTTGTTTGAATTAACCATCTATTTGAACTTTTTCACCTCTCATGAGCACTTGAATTGTTATGAACCTTATAAAAGTTAAAGTGTGGGGTGATTGGTTTGGCTTTCGAGTGGAACTAATTGAATAAGGAGAAAGGTACACCGTTTTGAAAAAGGAAGAGCCACTTGAATTAAAAAAAAAAAATTCCTTGATAAGTGGTGGCTCTTGACGCAAGTGTGCTTAAAGAAGAATGAGGTAGTTACATTGATGTGAAGGTGGAATTTTGGTTTGACATAAGGATGAGGTTTAAATGTTAAAATGTATGGATTAAAGTGCTTAGGGAGGTGTAGTCACTCTTATATCTAAATGTATCCTACCCGTCCCGTAGCCTACATTACAACCAAATAAAGTTCTATTGATCTTAGACTAAACAACTCAATTAGTAGAGTACTACACTAAGGGAAAGCTTATGGTGTATCTGTGTGACATGTGAATGTTCTTTGCCAAGAGTGAGTGAATATGTTCTATCTACAGTTCCTTGTTGTTTGATTTCATGTGTGTAGAACTTCTCTAAAAAATGTGATGTGAGGGCATTTAACTCAAGAAGAAAAAGCAAGTCTTCACTTCTGTTTAGAGTACATAGAGTAAGCACGAGTGTGGCATGGCATTAGAGTCTTCATCTGAGGTGTGGCTATTGCACTGCTTAGGTTGTTCTTTCATAATGGCGGGTGTGACATAAACAGGGTAATGCATCAAACGATTAGGCCTAGAAGTGTGGTTCAACTTGCTCGAGTATGAGCAAAGATTTAAGTATGGGGTGTTGATAATAGGTGAATTAGACTATAATTAGGCTCTAAAGAACCACATTTTTGTATAGCTTTATGGTAAAAAGTGATAACCAAATGCTCTGATTAGTGCTTTTTCATGCTTTGTAGGCTATATCCAATAAAAGAAGTCTGGGGAGTAATTTTGGGATCAATTACAGAGAAAAGGAGGTCAATCATACAATACCTACAAAGTGCACCAAGCAAAGGGACAAAACCAGCACTGAAGCTGGCCTGCCGCTGTCCGAGCGTAACCGCGGTAGGACCGCGGCAGAACATTACTGCAGATTTAGAGGACCATTCTGGCTGCGGTCCTGGCATAACCGCTGTAGGACCGCATAAATTTCAGCGACCAAAGTGTCAATTCCGGGAAACTTGGTGTAAAACCCTTATAAGATGTAGAAATTCGGCCACAATAGGGCAGGCTTTGTTTTTGAGATTACTTTTCCAAGATACATAAGTGTGAGAGATCACCCCAAAATACCATAGTTCTTTATCTCTTCTTTTTCTTGCTATTTTCGATTATGAATATTTTCGTAGTTTATCCTTACATTGTTATGAGTAGCTGAATACTTTAGTCTAAGGTTTTGATAGAACCTATTGAAGGATGAACTTCTTGATTATGTTAATATAGTTTTCCAGTTAATCTCTATTTGTTCAACTACGTGTTTGTTGTAGTTAATTGATAGGATCCTCAATTAGCTGTGCGTATTTAGTGTGCATAACTTGGAAAAGAGTGCATATTTAGGTAATTGTTAAGCAACACCACTCCCAAAGTATAAGAGGGATCTATAACTGCGGGTTTAAAGGCGGGATTAGGGATAACAAAGCCTTGGGTGCAATCTAAAGTGAACTGTAATAAACAAAGTCAGCTAGCGTATCTCGGGAGAGTGCGTCTAGTAAATTATCGCGATTAATCGGGAGAGATTTACGGTAAAAAGAGTGCTCATGATTGATAATGATTGTTTGGTGAATCTATATGAAACATAGCAGGAAGGGATTCCATCAATAGGAGAAATCACTACCTTAGAACCTTCTCATTAGTGTTTACAACCCAAGCATATTTAGTTTACAATTGTTTATTTACTTTCAGTCTTAGTTATTAGAAATACCATCAACTATTGTTTACAATGTTTCGGGAAGTTGATTATAAAGAATTTAGTAAGTCTAACAAAAGTAATTGATAGGTTAATTCTCTGTGGATTCGACTTTGGGCATAAAGACTCAGGTTATATTTGCGACGTCCACGTGTCCTTTTATAAGGCATAGTTGGGCGAGATCAATGGTCCGTTCCAGAAAATATGGCATTCATTGCCCACCGTTACATATCCTTCAATGGCCATCATAATTGTCATTAAAAAGGAGCTTAATCCTATGACCTTGTTTCCTGGGTGCATCTATAAATAGTGAGCTCTATCATCATTGTAGGGGACACGAATGTACTAACAAACATGCATTATTCTCTATTAGAAGCTTAATAATACTTTATTTTCTTGCTTATTCATGTTGTTCTTATTTCTCCCGTTAGCTATGCGCCCAGAACTAAGATATTTGCCGTATATTTCAATTTTAAGGCTAAGTCTTATATTTCTGTCTAATTCATCTATTATTTTTTGGATTAAATTAATTCACTTGTCTATAAATCACGTATAAATTTAACTGTACCATTTTACGGGTAAACAATTTGGCGCCCACCACGGGGCATAGACGGTCGCGTAATTGAATAGATCCCTGCATTTGTTACTAACTTATTTGATTCTTTGTTCTTAGCAAAAAAACATTAAAAATGGCAGATAATGATCTAAAAACACACTTAAAACGTTGAGGCCTAAGGAAATTAGCCTCAGCATAAGGATTCAATTAGTGATACCCGCAATAAGGGGAAAGAGGTCAAGCCGGTCAACGAAGGCTGATATCTGCACCATGTTCGGGAGGTAACTCCTGACGATGCTGAAGAAGAGCACGTCATCGAAGCAGTCAGGGTCTTGCAAGAGCAACGGGAGATTATAGGCCATTTCAGGGGGCAGAATAAGGTCATGAAGGAACTTAAGCAGGCATTGTCGGGCGCTTCCAACAACGCGAATGGGCGAGGTCCTGTTCATCCCGATGCTCCCGCTAACCAAGTAATGCAAAGGGTCGACAACAATACCTCGAGGGGCGATGTCGGCTCTGATGGTGTCGGGGAGAATGGATCCAGTCACAACAACGAGAGTGATCCCTTTAAAATTAACTCAAGAAATTTATGAGGGAAATAAATGCCTGAATGGATCAAATTCCAGGCGCACCATGGGTGTTGATAGGGCTGGACTCAAAGAAATACATACAATTGTCGTACAAACCAAGCGCGACAGTAGAACTGATCCCGAAGTGATTTAAAATGCCATATGTGCCGAAATATAATGGGACTTCGGATCCTCAGGAGCATATCACCACCTATATAACGGGGATGAAGGGAAATGATTTAGCTCTCCACGAGATTGAGTTCATTTTGCTAAAAAAATTCGAGGAGACTCTTATGTAGGGAGACCTGACATGTTATTCACTTTTTCCCGAGCATTCCATAAGTTCCTTTGAGATGCTTGCAAATTCTTTCATCAAGGCCTATGTTGGGGCTAGAAAAGTACATGCCCTAAAGGTCTATATATTCATGATTGCGCTGTCCGAGTTGCTGCGGGAGTTTTTAACCAGGTTTCAAAAGGAAAGGATGTTGCTACCAGCCATTCCACATGAATGGGCAGCCGAAACATTCACCAAAAATCTGAATCCGAGAAGTTCTGACACTTCTCGAAAGTTGAAAGAAAGTTTGCTCGATTTTCATGGAAACAATTTGGGCGGATGTTCATAATCGGTACGAGTCTAAAATCAGATCTGATCCCAGCTGGAGGGATCCTAATTTGTGGTGTGTATATCATGGTACAAACGGTTATCGGACTGAGGACTGCTGATATTAGCACGAAGAGGTGGCAACATTGCTGAAAAATGGCCATCTTAGGGATTTTTAAGCGACCAGGCTAAAAACAACTACGGTCGCAATCATGATAATGCAGAGCCTTCAGAAGTAGAAGAAGATCCCCCGCGCCTGACGATCAACGTGATTTTTTGGGGGAACAAGATAACGGGGCTACATTTTCGGTGGAAAAAGAGACAAAAGTATCAGTGACTTACAACAAAAGACTCCGAGAAATTGCTGAAGGTGACATCACTTTTACGGAGGAAGATGCTGATGGACTGCTGCTATCGCATAACGACGCCCTGGTAATTTCTCTAAATGTCCTAGATTTCAAGATTAAACATGTTCGGGGTAACAACTACTGTCACAATCATGATAATTCAGAGCCTTCAGAAGCAGAAGAAGATCCCCCGGGCCTGACGATCAATATGATTTGGGGGGGGGGGAGCGAGATCAACGGGGCTACATTTTTGGTGGTGAAAAAGACAAAAGTATCATTGACTCACAGAAAAAGACTCTGACAAGTTGCTGAAGGCGACATCACTTTTACGGAGGAAGACGCTGATGGACTGTTGCTATCGCATAAGTATGCCCTGGTAATTTCTCTAAATGTCTTGGATTTCAAGATTAAACATGTTCTGGTGGATCCAGGATGTTCTGCCAATATCATCCGATGGAAAGTGTTGGAGCAAGCCAAGCTCACCGAAAGTATTATTCTTGCCACAAAAGTCCTTGCCGGGTTCAATATGGCAAGCGTGACAATTCGAGGAGAAATCTTTTTGCCCACAAATGCCGAGGGGGTGATGAAGACGACCTTTTTTGAGGTAGTGGACAGTTATATGGGTTATAATATCATTCTGGGGAGATCATGGTTGTGCGAAATGAAGGATGTGCCGATGCTGAAATTTCCAACTCCCGAGGGAGTTAAACAAATAAGAGGTGACCAACCGGCAACAAGGGAGATGAATGCAATCTCAGTCTTCACTAGTAAAGGGAAGGAGCATACAACATAGAAATTGCATAAGTCAGCGCCTGTTGCTGAGCCAAACGAATTCAACTAGAGGGAAGAGGCGTTAGAATTCTATCAGGTGCCAAGGTATATCCACGTACCATAAGAGACGGGCACAACAAAGTCCACAACAGAAAAGCTGGAACAAGTTGCATTGGTCGAGAAATTCTTGGAAAGGGAGTTCCACTTGGGAACAGGACTGCACCCCTAAATCAGGTATGGTTTTATTAATTTATTAGAATTAATGTCAATTTTTTGCGTGGTCGATACCGAAAGTGGCCGTACACAAGCTAAGCTTGGATCCCAGCATTCCACTGGTAAGATACAAAAAACATCTTATTACCGAAGACCGAAATAAATTCGTCAAGGAAGAGGTGAATCGCCTGCTTTATATTTGTTCAATTCGAGTGGTAAAGTATCTCGACTGGCTAGCTAACGTAGTAGTAGTTCCAAAGAATACTAATAAATTTCGTATGTGCGTAGACTACAAGGACTTAAATAAGGTGTGCTCAGAAGACTCGTTCCATTGCTAAACATTGATTAAAAGATCGATTCGATGGCCGGGCACGAGTTAATGAGTTTCCTCGATGCTTACTCCGAGTACAATAAAATCAAAATGGACCCGGAGGATCAGGAAAAACTTCGTTCATCACGAATTCTGACACATACTGTTATAATGTGATGCCCTTCGGGCTAAAGGACGCTGGAGCCACTTATCAACGACTCGTGAACAAGATGTTTGAAAGGCAAATAGGGAAAACCATGGAAGTTTACATAGATGATATGCTTGTTAAGTTTTTGAATGCAGGTGATCACCTCAAACACTTACAAGAAACTTTTGACATCTTAATGAAGCACAACATGAAGCTTAACCTTGAGAAGTGTGCGTTCGGGCTCAGCTCCGGTAATTTCTTGGGATTTCTGGTGTCACAAAGGGGGATCGAGGTTAACCCCGATAAAATCAAGGCCTTCAAAGACATACCGGACCAACTATCAAGAGTAAAAGAGGTTTAGAGGCTAACAAGGAGATTGGTCGCTTTGAGCAGATTCATTTCTCGGTCTTCGAAAAAATACCATCATTTTTTCTCACTGGTCAAAAAGAAGAAAAAATTCGAATTGGCCCCGAAATGTCAAAATGCTTTGAGGGATTTGAAAAGATATTTGTCAAGCCCTCTGTTACTATTGAAACCGGAAGAAGACAAAAAGCTGCTGGTCTACTTAGCAGTCTCAGAGGTAGCGCTAAGTGCTGTTCTATTCCGTGAGTACAAATGTATGTAATCTCCTATTTATTCCGTCAGTAAAATTTTAACGGGAGCAGAAACTCGCTACCCACATTTAGAGAAATTAACCTTAGCTCTCGTAGTCGCCGTTCAAAAAATAAGGCCTTATTTCCAATGTCATGCAATAGCTGTGGTGACCACCTTTACCCTAAGGAATATCGTTAATTAACCAGAAATTTCGAGTAGGATGGCCAAGTGGGCCATCGAAATGAGTGAATTTGACATATAATATATACCTAAGACTGTGATTAAGTCACAAGTTTTGGCTGACTTTGTGGCTGATTTCAGTCCAAGACTGCTAACTTTGGCAACCAAAGAAGTAGTGATGGTGTTAAAATTGACATTGGGAGTTTGGACCCTATTCATGGATGGATCTTCCAATGTAAAATGGTCTGGGCTCGGTATAATTCTAACCATACCATGGAGGGAAACCCTAAGAACGGTTCCACTGGCTAACAATGAGGCAGAGTATGAGGCTTTAATTTCAGGGCTTGAATTGGCCCGGGGACTGGACTCTGAGGTCACAAAAATCAAATGCGACTCCCAGTTGGTGGTAAATCAGGTCTACAATATCTTTGAAGACAAGAAGGAACCGCATACAACAATATGTAAGGAAGGTTCAGTCGTACTCGCTCGGTACTGGGAGCGATCAATCACATATATATTGAGGGAAGAAAATGCAGAAGCAGACGCATTAGCTAACCTTGGCTCATCTACAGAAATGAAAGGATCGGACTCCGGTACGGTCATATGGCTTATGCACCAGGTTCTGGACGTGGATAGCTATTACGAGGGAAACACGACTAATTTTGTCTACGACTGGAGAAACAAAATTATCGATTATCTCAAACATGGGAAAATCCCTGAGGATCCTAAGGCATATCGGGTGCTACTAAGGCCGCACGATATAGTTTCAAAGGCGGTAAATTATACATAAAATCTTTCCAAGGTCCATTGGCCCGATATTTGGGAGCCTCCGAGGCTAACTATGTTATGCGAGAAGTCCATGAAGGGATTTGGGGGAACCACTCAACCGCAGATTCCTTAGTACTAAAATTAATAAGGGCAGGATATTTATTGGCACCGGATGGAAAAAGACGCCAAAGCATATGCTTAAAAATGCGATAAATGTCAACGATATGCACAGTTGGTGCATAAATCGGTAGAGCAACTGCACTCAGTTCTGTCACCAAGGCCATTGATGAAGTGGGGATTGGATATCGTGGGACCACTGCCACTATCCCATAGTAAGGTAAGATTTCTTTTGATTTTAACTAACTATTTTTCTAAGTGGGTAGAGGCGGGTCTTTTTCAGAAGATCGACGAATGTGAAGTGGTACATTTCTTGTGTGAGAACATAATTTGCATATTTGGGATACCAAAAGAAATAGCGTGTAACAATTGGCCACAATTTATAAGCGCAAAAATCATAAAATTCCTCAAAAACTTGAAAATAAGAGGATCACATCATCACCTTATCATCCGAGCGCAAACGGCCAAGCAGAATCAATGAACAAAGTGATCATATAAAATCTTAAAACGAGATTGGAAGCAGCTAAAAAAAATGGCCCGAAGAGCTTCTAGGTGTACTATAGGCGTACCTAACAACAACCAAATCAAGCACGGGGGAGACTCCCTTTTCTCTTATGTACGGGGTAGAAGCCCTAATACCGGTGGAAGTAGGTGAACCTACCATGAGATATTTTCGGTCAAATGAAGAAGCAAACAGTGAAGCAATGTTAGTCAATTTGGAGCTGTTCGATGAATGCAGGGACTTGGCATAATAAGGATGACAACTCAAAAGCAATGAATAGAGAGATACTATAATCTAAGCGCAAACCTTCGTTACTTCAAAGTAGGAGACTTGGTTTTAAGAAAAGTAATCGGGAGCTAAATACGGGAAAGCTAGGTCTAACATGGGAAGGACCTTATAGTGTTTCAGCCGTCATCGGGAAAGGGTCATACGAGTTAGAAAATTAAGATGGAGAAAAGTTTGCAAGCAACTGGAACGTGGCATACCTCAAAAGATACTATTGCTGATGAATGTCACCTATACTGAAAGTATGCGCTGCATTCTTTTTCCCTTCGTCCGGTTTTTGTCCCAATTGGATTTTTTTCTAGCAAGGTTATTAATGTGTCAGTAACGGAAAGCATACGATGAAGAAAGTTTCAAAAATAGTAATATGACCTTTTAGTGACAAGGCCCACAAGCGAATAACTACTACGAAATGGTTAAATAGTTTTTTGCTCGATAGCAAAGTTCCTACTGGGAAGTTAAGTTTGTTGTCGAACATAGATTACCCGACCGCTCACAAGTACAAGCCACTAGGGCATTGTTATATAATATTTGGATCGATAGCATAAATTCTTAAGGGGAAGTGAAGTTTGTTACCGAACTGAAGATTATCTAGCAATTCACTAGTGGAATCCTGGAAGGTATAATTCACATTCTTCGCATTCTTCGTATTCGAACACTGGAGGGAGGGGGAATGATATGAGGATATGGCAACAATGACTGCCACTTTGACCAAAATACGAAACCAAAAACCATAATTGTATCATCTACCGGGGAATGCACGGCCAGCAGCGTAGAAATAAGTAGCACAAGTTAGCCACAAGAAATGTCAATTTCTTTTTAGCACAACGAATGCTAATGTACTTCTGAAAATAGAAGGAATAAAGTAAATTCCTTTTATTTCTATCTTGTTTCTTGTTTGAACGATGGATTGATTTTATCATTCAAAAGTTAAACAAGTACTTCAAATGCTAGTGCCGTAATGAACATGAGATGTCCTCTTCAAGAGCACCGTAAACATAAGAGGACCCTCTCTTATAAAAACTATCACGTTAAAAGGTTTATTACGGAGGAACTTCTGCCCGAAATCCAAATGCTTTTAGGTAAAAATACACCCAAAGCCTTGCATGATTAGAGGAAAACAGAAAAACTTGCACAAATACTTAAATTAAAAAAGACGCAAAGAACAAACTTGCACAAATATTCAAACTAAAGTACGCAGAACTTATACGACACTTGAACAAAAGTGGGTTTTTATTTACAAAAGATATGCCCAACGACACAAGTACAAAAGTTTGAAAAGGAAATCAAGAACTAAGCTACTGCATCTCTGGAACCCAGAGGAAGAGAAACATCCGCGCTCCCAAGAGAAGTGGGTAGATCCGCTGCCAGTTCGATATCCTGACCTTCATCATTTTGGCCCTTAGCATCATCACCTTCCGAATCATCTTCAGTTCCCGAGTACTCAGAACCGGGATCAGAAGAATCGGTAGCATTGCGCCGGGCCTGAAGACCCTTTTTAGTAGCCAACTCCAGCTCACGGGCTTTAATGATTTCTGCATCAAAATAAATAACACCCATTTTAGCCTCATCCAAGGTTTTTGTCCTAATGTTATAAAGAACATGTGTTTTTTCAACAATGAGGGAAGCCTGTTGGCACAGAAGTTCTCCTTTAAGCTAGCCGACCTCAACGGAGAGGTTGTCTCACGCGAATCTAATGGATTGGAGGTTGGCTTCAAAATCACGGATAGTGGAGTCATAAATCTTATTATGATCTACGGTTTTCATATATTTCTCCTCCAACCGTGCATGCGTTTCCTCGACAACAGCAGGCTCTTCAGCCTTGAGGTTTAAGGCAACCTCCAAATTATGGGATCTTTCAGCAAAGGCAACCTCACAATCTGATACAACAAGGACAACATTATAAACTCCAACCATTTGGCCTTAGTTTCTTCATATTATTCCCTTAATGGAACACTCTCTTGGCTAAGATTCATTGCTTCCTATTCACTTGGCTGCAACTGAGCCTCTAATTCAACAACCTCAACAACTTGAGTTTCTAGTTCTGAGAGGCGAGCATCAATTTGGTCTCTCTCGATCGAAAGTTGATCCCGCTCAGAGGTAATTTTCTCCTTATCACAAATCAACCTTTGAAGGCCCTTAGAGCTAAGGAAATTGGCCTGCAAAACAAGATGCAAATTCAAAACTTTGCCATAACACAAGTAGAAGAAATAACTGAAGGACACAAAGACTATACCGCCGCTGTGTTGTGCATGGCATTGTTCAACAAACTTTCTCCTGAGAGAGTTTGTATCTTTCCCAATCTTTCTCTGAATCTAGGAGCTTCATATAGTTAGCAAGTTCCATCGGTCGAGATAATAGATTGCATCCAGTAGAAATCGAGAGTGTGGAACTCCTCATTCTTTTGGGATCTTTTGAGGGAGCAGCATAGTTTTTCCCCAGTTTCTCAAGAACTGAGGACTGAGGAAGAGGGATGTCCTCCTCTCGGGCAGCTGCATCCGGTGGAAATGATATATTAGCTACTGCTGGTAAAGGCTAAGTTGGATAAGAGAGAGATGAAGTATATGGCATTGTAGGGTGAGAAACGGCTGCAACAGTTGCAATACTGGTTGATGGTTGCTCGTCAATCGAAGATGTAAGAGAATTGGCACTTAGACCTGTAGTACTAGGCGCAAAAGATGGGACTTAGAAGTGTGATTTGGCATCTTCTACCACATCAAACTCTCCCAGAATACCAAGGCATCATCCTCGATTAGTGTAGCGAACTCAAATGACTTGGAATTCTGTTGAGTTGATAAAGTTCGTCTCCCTCTATGTATATAGGCCTCATCATCATTGCCTTATCCATCATCATTGATTTTCATGGTTTTTGGGATCGGCTCAGGCGCGACGCTCATCACCACAACGTTTGGAGATGACTCGGGTGCTGCACTCTTTTCCGTAGATGAGCGTCTCATTTTTTGTTGCTTGTTCTCTGGACAGGGACTCTGAGAAGAAGCACATGCACCAGAAGTAGGCTCGAAAACACCTATTTGAATAGAATCTTTCTGCAACAGTCTTGCCGCATTGATGCGATTAGCCAAAATGTCCTCCACGGGACTACAACTGAGCCTTGGGGTAAACTTGAATCCAATAGGAAAGAAAAGTTGAACAACTTCCTTATACGAATAGGTAAAAACAAGATGAGTTTGTCTTACCATGAGTTTTAGTCTTCTACCCGTATTTAAGAGATAATTCTTTCTACGTACGGTCGCGGACGTAGTAACGTCCAATTTTTTTGGATCCACTACTCCAGGCCTTCAACCCCGGGAGAAACCCACTGAGTCACTTAAATAAACAAAATAAGAAGGGTTAATAATGATATGGAATGATCTTTAACAGAGGAAAAGACAAATTATGAAATTACGAGTGCGGTCCATAATTTCGGGAAAGATGAATCCATAGCCAGAATAATGTCTTGGTAGCGACTGAAATGAACCTTTCCATCCACCCGCACTCATTGTCACCATCCATGTTGGATAGCAGAGCCTGGTGGTTGCGCTTGCTGAAATTTATCATTCTCCTACGGAAGAACTTGGGCGAATAGAGGATCATCAATCGAGCTAAGGTTGGCTCTTCTCCCGTCTATTGGCATAGTTTTCGAAGACAAGCAGCTGTCCTCTACATAGAAGGACTTACCTATGCCAAGAACACTTGGTAGCAGATGCAGAACTCCATGATGATGGAGTCAAGATCTCCACTCAAAGAGAATGGTCCCAATATGAAGGGATATGTGTAGAAATATGTAAAACCTTTCTTGGGTAAGGTTACCCGCTCCGCCAGGTCAGGAGCGATAATGTCTAAATCTTGACAGTGGCAGTCTTCCTTCACAGTTGGAATACTGGAAGGGCGGATGGAAGAAGGATAACGCTAACGGCCCACATACGAGGATGTGCAGAAGGATACTTCTCTTCAAAGTCTTTGATGGTAACAAGACTCTTTGGGATGATAGTTTAATGTAGGAGGAGAAGCGTCATCGATTTTACCTTTGTTCTTTAAAGAACTAGGGTTTCTAGAGGAGGAGGCCATTTCTTCACAAAAAAGAAGGGAAGTTTTCTCTCTCAAGATAGAGGTTAACGAAAGCTTGAAGACAAACTTCGAGTTAAGTAAAGAGAGTTTAAGAAAATGTAGATAATTATGAATTGTTAATGAAGAGGTTTGATGCAGATAAGTAAAGGTATATGCTTCTAAAATCGTAGCCATAATTACCTCGATAACCGACAAAAATGATGCTAGATCGTAGGATGATGCGTGTTCGGGGCATTGAATGCGGAAAGACGTGCATTTAAGCAACCGTCAGAAACCTTTCAGAGGGGATCAAAGAATTTCCTACCAAAAAAGGTACTTTTACCAACTTCCCGGTGACACAATGCCACCAAAAAGTAGGGGGACCATATGTATGGGGTAAAATATGTTTGTATTTAATGAACGTATGAGAAAGCGACATGTGGAATCGAAGCTAGAAGATATCCAAACCTGAAGGCAATTATCTTGCTTGTCACCGAAGAGAATGATACTCATAACTACAAAATTAATGCCGACATCCGGTTGCATTCAATGAAGAATATTCTGTAGCATTAAGTGCATGGTCCATTTTAGAAAATATGGCATTCATTGCCTAATGTTACATATCCTTCAATGGTCCTCATAATTGTTAACAAAGAGGAGCTAAAACCTAGGACCTTGTTCCCTAGGTGCAACTATAAATAGTGAGCTTTATCATAATTGTAGAGGACACAAATTTTCTGACGAATATGCATTATACTCTGTCAGAAGCTTAATAACACTTTATTTTCTTGCTTATTTGTGTTGTTCTTACTACTCCCTACAGCTCTGCGCTCTGATCCAAGATATCTATTATCTATTTTAATTTTAATGCTAAGTCTTATATTTCTATCTAATTCATCTATTATTTTTTAGATTAAATTAATTAACTTGTCTATGAACCATATATAAATTCAACTATACCGTTTTAAGGGTAAATAGTGTGGCGTCATTCCGAGTTGTCTAAGTATGATTTATCGTGTTCGAAGCTAGTTGGAAGAAGTTTCAAGTTCAAAGGTTGATTTATTTGGTTTTGAGGTGCGATTCTTGGTTTCAATTTTGTTTTATATGTTTCGAGACTTCGAGTAGGTCTGAATAATGTTTATAAACTTGTTGGTGCATTTGGAAGGGGCCCGGGTAGCTCATGTGTGTTTCTGACCACCCGGAGCTAAGTCTAAATTGGCAGATTTTTCTAGTGATGGTTTCCTTCTTCACGAACGTAGAGGGAGTCTCGTGTTCGCGATGAAGAATTTGGGGCTGGGGCATTTTGTGCTTCGCGTTCGCGGTCATGGCATTGCGATTATGGATCTTAGGGGCCAGTGGCCTATGCGTTCTAGATAGCAGACATGCATTCGCGTAGAAGGAGCTAGGATCGGGCACAGTAGGTCGTTGGTCTTCGCATTCGCAAAATGTTGGCCAAGCTAACCATCGTGATCGCGAGCTCCTGGTTGCGTTTGCAAAGAGGAATTATGGGGCAATGGCAAGTTTTTCTTATGATCGTGAGGAGTTTTCCACGATCGCAAAGAAGGGTCGCTGGGCAGAACACATTTTTTGTAATTGAGATTTAGGCTCATTTTTTCCATTTTTCATTTTTCTTGGCCGATTTTGGAACTTCTTGGAGGGTAATTTTATCAAGCACTATAAGGTGAGTGATAATTACCTAATGTAAGTTAAATACATGGATTATCGATAGAGTTCAACATTGAAATTAGTAAAATTATGGGATTATGTTGAAAAATTTAGGGTTTATTAAAAAATGATATTCGACCTCAAAATTGATTGTGGAATTGAGTATAAATTATATATTTGAGTTTGTAAGGTCATGGATAACATTAATCTACAAAAAATTTTAGGATTCATGCACGTGGGCCTGGGGGTGACTTTTTTATGGACTTTCCAAGCCGGGTTGAGAAATTACCCTAATAAATAAATTATGAAATTTTAAATATATACTAATCAATTTATGCATCATTCGATTAGTTTCAGGTTTATAGGCATTGTTTTGGGCAGACTAGTGTGGTTTGTGAGCCGAATAGAGGGCTTAGAAGCAGGTATGTCTCTTGCCTAATATTATAAGAGAAAATTTTCCCCGTAGGTGCTTTAATTGATATGTTCTACTTGTTTTGGGTGCTACGTATACACGAGGTGATGAGATTCCATAGTACCTAAAATTATATTTATGTCCGGGTAGGCTTATTATTTTACCATACAATATTTTTATTACATGAACTCAACTTGTTAGTTTAATTACTTAAATTTATAATTGAAATTTGATTAGGTATTATGTTAGGCCGAGCTTCATTACTTTGAGTTTTTGATGGGATACTTGATCGTTAGTAAAAATCATGCTTACTTTATTTTCATATCCATGTGTTGAAAATATGTGGCCCGTAATTTGGAAAGTTTCCTCTATTTCGGTAGATCTGGCCGAATGCCTCGATAGTGATATAAAATAATATTATGGATTGGGTCATACGACCTCAATAGTATATTTGAGATGCATCCATGGATCGGGTCATCCGACCTTCGAAGTGTACACTATTATTAGGGATTGGGCCGTAATACTTCAGCATAATTCGTGCGTACTATTGCTAGAAGTCCAAATATACATGAGATTTACTTATTGATTTGAGAATTGACATTAACTTGATGTTCTTTATTTGTTTGAGATGGTACGCGATATCTGAGGATTTCATACTGTCATTATGTTGAAAGATCATGTTAGTTACAATTTCTTATTTCATTATTGTTGTTACGTTTCATACCTATTTATAATTCATATACTTTATTTATTGGACCACTAGTAAGAGTCGATGTCGATACCTCGTCACTACTTGTTCGAGGTTAGACTAGATACTTGCTGGGTACGCGTTGATTTACGTACTCATATTATAATTTTACACTAATTATGCAGTTACTGAGGTAGGCACATCAGGTGGCCATTCGAGCATGCATACATACTCTCTGGAGACTTAATGGTGAGCTGCTCTCCATGCCCCGATCTGCAGCACCCGGAGTCTCCTTCCTGTTGTATTTACTATTTCTATCTATTTCATTACAGACAATAGTTATAGCGATTTATATACTCTATTAGATTGCGTGTGCACTTGTGACTATGGATTATGAGTTTCTAGTAGATGATTATAGTTGTACATGATATTATCCTAAGTTCATTTTATGTTTCATTTACACTAATGCTTAGTAAGAATGTAAGTATGTTTCTATATTTCTTCGCTTAACTTCAATGACTTAGTGACACACATAAATTTAATAGTATAGAAATGAATAATTAAGTTGATGGTTCATCGTTGGCTTGCCTAACAGCGACGTTGGGCACTATCACGGCTTATGGTGGGAATTGGGTCGTGACAAAAATATCATAATTGTAGTCTTATCTCAATGCAAGTATCCAATAATAAAAGTTCTATGTATTAAGTTAAACAAATCGTATAATCATGGAATAACTTTTGGATGAAACTTAAATATCATAATTATATAGTTTGTGCTATAAACAATCTGAAAATATTACATGATTCTATATGAATCTATTAACTTCTTTATTTACTGTTTTTCTAACTATATTTGTTATTTGTTTATCATAATCATTAAATGTAACGACCCGACCGGTCGTTTCAAGAGCTGTAGCCTCGTTCCCCTACTTTTCTGCTTCTTTTGTGTTCTACAACTGTATTATGCCTTATCAGGTTAGTTGGTTCGGGTCCAGAGTGATATTGGAGTGAGTTGAGACACTTAGTCTCTTGTGAGAAGGTTTAAGTTGGGAAAGTTGATTGGATGTTGGCTTATCAATAAACGACCTCGAATTTAAATTTTGATGGATCCATTAGCTCCGTTAGGTTATTTTTCACTTAGGAGCGCGTCCGAAATGTAATTTGAATGTCTATGGTAGAATTAGGCTTGAATTGGTGTAAGTTAGAATTTTGGCCGGCAGTGGAAATTTTGATATCGGGTCAGATTGGATTTCCAGAAGTTGGAGTAGGTTCGTGGTAACGTTTCTCACTTGTGTGAAAATTTGAGGTCATTCAGACGTGGTTTGATAGGTTTCAACATCGTTTGAAGAATTCGGAAGTTTTAAAGTTCTTTAGGCTTGAATCTGAGTTTAATTAGGTATTTTGATATTGTTTCAAGTGATTCGGAAGTTTGAATAACTTCAGTTGATATTATGGGACATGTTAGTATGATTTTTTGAGGTCCTGAGGGCCTCGGGTTGATTTTGATTGATTTACAGAACAAGTTTGAAAATTGGAAGGCTACTGAAGTTGAACTTAGTTGTCATAATCGCACCTGCAGTTGTCTCGTCGCAGGTGCGAGCCCGCATAAGTGAGCAGGAGGACGCAGATATGAGATTAGAGGAGCTGGGAAGAAGGTGCAGGTGTGATGAAATTCCCGCACCTCTGATGGTCGCAAAAGCGGATTATGGGGCGCATGTGCGTGTTTGGACCGTAGGTGCGATGGACTTCCGCACATGCGATGATCGCACATGCGGTCAATTGATAGCAGAAGCAAAGGCTGGGGTTTTAATGATTTTCTGCAGAAAGCAGAACTTTGTTCGCAGATGCGGTAAATGAGCCGCATGTGCGAAAAACATGGGCAGGATATTTAAAAATAAGGGTTCACGATTTTACTCTTGTTTTAAAATTTTGGACTCGGGCTTAGGCGATTTTGAAGAGCATCTTCGAGAGGAATTCTGTGGTAAGCTTCTTGTGCTTGATTTTGACCATAAATCTTGTTTCCCCATTGATTTTCCCACCTAAATTGTGTGGTGTTGAGGTGAAATTTAGGAGATTAGGGCTTGAGAATTGGAGAGTGGATTTTGGGAAGTTGGAGGGGCAAATGATGTCGGATTTTGATGAATTTAGTATGGTTAGACTCTTGAGTGAATGAGCTTTCGGGTTTTATGACTTTTATCAAATTTCGAGACATGGGCCCAGGCGCCGGGTTTGAGTCAATTTCAGATTTTTGCTATAATATGGTATTTTCTTATTAAATTGATTCCTTTAGCCTATATTGATAGTATTGTATTGCCTGTGGTTAGATTTAGGGAATTTGGAGGCCAATTTGAGAGGCAAAGGTATTGCGGAGTACAATTTCGCTTGATTTGAGGAAAGTAATGCTTTTAAACTTGGTTATGAAGGTTTGAAACCCCGAACTATGTGTTATGTAATTTGTATTAAGGTGAGGCACATGCCAAGTGACGACACGCGGGCGTGCACCGTGTGAATTGTGACCTTGGTGATTCCATGGCACCGTTTAGTGACTCTATCTTGGTGATATCCATGTTTCCACCTTGTGATAAAGTAATTGGGCTGTAAATCATGCTAGATATCATGTTTAGGCCTTATACCGATATTATTGGGACCCTCAGTGGTCATTTCTTGCTGTCGTCTCACTATTTTCATTAATATTCCGTGCTCAGTCATGTTCATGCATTTTTATATCATATCTTAGTCTCAGTTATTTATTGATTCATCGTATCATTGTTACGGGTTATTTTTTATGACATTGTGAGCCCGTGGGTGAGACTGGAGAGATTGATGACTGAGTGAGGCCAAGAGCCTGTTTATGAGTGATAGTTATGGGATCGGGTTGCATACTGCAGTGATTATATTGATGATTATAATAGCGATTGGACTGTAGGTGTCCTCCGGAGTCTGCAACACACACTCAGTGAGCGCGTATGATATTATTGAGGGATGGATCTTCCCTGGATATGGATCTTGTCTGAAGCATTTGATACCTGGAGATGGATATTCTTTACAGGGCTGGATTGGCCTTCCTCGGTACTGAGTGACTGTTGTTAGTGATGTGTATATATTTCGGGATATATCTTCCCTGGGCCGTATGATCCATATACAGTACCGAGTGGTTGAGTATTTGAGAGTGTGAGAACATGAGGCTGACAGTATGGTGCTTTTCATACAGCATGTACATTGGCATGTAGAGGTAGTAGAGATCCATTCTTTACACTGTCAATATCTGCTCTACTTTACTGTTTTGAACTGCCTATTAAATTGAAAGCATGCCTATGTTTCTGTACAATTATTTTTGTTCTTATCTGTATCGGTTGAGTTTATCACTATCTTTCAGTTAGAAGTTTGGACTCGTTACTTATTGAGTTGGTGTACTCACATTACTTCGCCTCGTGTGTAGATCCAAGCAATACCAGTCACAGCGGTGGGTGCTGATTGCGTTTCCTTCAGAGTTTGGAGACTTTTGAGGTAGTTGCATGGCGTTTGCAGGACTTGGCTCTCCTTCTTTATCAGTTGTCGCATTTTAGTTCATTTCTCTAGACTCTATAGTGGACTATATTCTGATTTAGACACTCATGTACTCAGTGACACCCCGATTTTGGGCTAGATTGTATTGTAATTTGGGATCTCTTATGTTTTCAAACAATTTTCTTTAAATGTTAAATGCTTCTGTTACATCTTCAAACTTATTATTGTTGTGATGGGTTGTTAAGTTGAGGCTTCCCTAGTGCCACGATAGGCACCATCACGACGATAGATTTTGGGTCGTGCTAAGTTTGTATCAGAGCCTAGGTTACATAGGTCTCACGAGTCATGAGTGGGTTTAGTAGAGTTTTGCGGATTGGTACAGAGACGTCTGTAATTATCTTCAAGAGGCTGCAAAACCCTTAGGAAACTTCATATTCTTGATTTCTTGTCGTGCGAATTTGTTGATTCTGATAACTAAACTTTTGTTATTCTATTCTCTCACAGATGGTGAGGACACGTGCTACCATACAGGACGGACATCCACCAGTACCACCAGTTGGGGCGCGAGAGACCAAGGTCACGGTAGAGGCCGTGGTAGGGGTAGAGGTGAAGCCCGCATCACAGCTATAGAGACATCTGCAGATCCACTAGTTTCCCCATGTCCTGTTGTAGATACACCAGCGGGACCAGCTCATGCACCAATTGTGCCTATTGTTATCTCAGGCCTTCAAGAGGCCCTAACTCAGATTTTGACCATGTTCACCAGTCTTGCTCAGGTGCTCTCTGTTCCGCCTGTAGCACCTACTTCTCAAGCTGGGGTAGGTGCTCAGACTCCCACCACCCACACACCTTAGCAGGTAGTATAGGGAATCCAGATACCGGGGGCACCCCCAGCCCAACCGGTTGTAGCTGCTCAGGAATATGTGGTTCATGCCATGCCTGATGATGAGTAGCGTAAATTGGAGAGGTTTGGTACACTTCAGCCTCCGACTTTCAGCGGTGCAGAGGGCCAGGATGCCCAAGATTTCTTGGATAAGTGTTAGAGGATTCTCTATACAGCAGGTATTCTGGAGACTAGTGGGGTCTTGTTCACTACTTTTCAGTTCTCTGTAGTTGCCTTCACTTGGTGGGAGGCTTATGAGAGACGTAGGCCCGTTGGTGCAGTGCCCCTTACGTGGAAGCAGTTCTCCGTTCTCTTCCTAGAGAAGTATATGCCATAGTCCCGTAGAGAGGAGCTGCGCAGATAGTTTGAGTAGTTATGTTAGGATGATATGACTGTGATGCAGTACGAGATGAGATTTTCTGAGTTAGCCCATCATGCTGTTTGGTTGGTTCCCGCAGACAGGGAGAGGATTAGGAGGATCGTTGATGGTATTGCATATTAGATGTAGATTCGTATGACTAGAGAGAGGGTGTGTGGTGCTACTTTTGAGGATGTTGTTGACATTTCTCGGGAGATAGAGTCTGTTCACTGCTAGGAGTGAGTTGAGAGGGAGGCCAAAAGACCTCGTTAATCAGGTAGTTTTGGTGGTGTTCCTTCTGGATATCAGTTTCACCATGGCAGGGGTCATCCCTACAGATATGCTCATACGCCTCGTCTAGTTTACCATGGTGCATCATCTGGCCATGGTTCTCACAGTTCTTAGTAGGGTCACTCATGTTTCACTACCTTTCTAGCTCAGAGTTTGACTCATGCACCATCAGCTTTAGGGTTTATCTATGTCTGGTCCTTCTAGCGGGTATCCCAGTGCTCGAGGCTTTCTTCAGTCCCCATCACCATTTGTAGGGAGAGGTTGCTTTGGGTGTTGAGATTTGGGTCATATCAAGAGGCACTATCCCCGCCTTACAAAAGGTTCATCTCAGTAGAGGAGTCAGCCTTCGACTTTAGTACCAGTTACTTTACCACCCGCCTAGCCAGCTCAGGGTGGGGCTCAGTCAGCTAGGGGCCTCCCTAGAGAGGGTGGCCAATCAGGTGGCGGTCAGGCCCATTTCTTTGCACTCCCTGCCAGACCAGATATTATTGCTTTAGAAATAGTGATCACAGGTATTGTCTCAGTATGTCAGTGAGATGCTTGTGTATTATTTGACCCTGGTTCCACCTATTCATATGTATCATCATATTTTTCCTTTATTTGGATATGCCCCGTGAGTCTTTAGTTTTATCTGTTCATGTATCTACTCTGGTGGGCAATACTTTTGTTGTGGACCGTGTGTTTTGGTCGTGTATAGTGGCCATTGGGGGACTGGAGACTATAGTGGATCTTCTACTGCTTAGTATGGTTGATTTTGATGTGATATTGGGTATAGATTGGCTGTCTCCCCATCATGTTATTTTAGATTGCCACGTTAAGACTGTAACATTGGTAATGTCGGGATTGCCTCGGATCGAGTGGTGAGGTTCTTTAGACTATGTTCCCAGTAGGGCGATTTCATACTTGAAGGCCCAGCGGATGGTTGGGAAGGGTTGTCTTTCTTATTTGGCCTTTGTAAGGGATTTTAGTACAGAGACCCCTACTATTGATTCTATTCCGTTCGTGCGAGACTTTCTGGATATGTTTCCTACAGACATGCCGGGCTTGCCACCATATAGGGATATTGACTTCGGTATTGATTCGGTGCTAGGCACTCAGGCCATTTCTATTTCACCGTATTGTATGACACCGGCTGAGTTAAAGGAGTGACTTCAGGAACTCCTTGAGAAGGGGTTTATTAGGCCTAGTATGTCATCTTGGGTTGCACTAGTTCTATTTGTGAAGAATAAGGATGATACCATGAGAATGTGCATTGATTACAAATAATTGAACAAAGTCACAATCAAGAACAAGTATACTTTTTCGCATATTGATGATCTATTTGACCAGCTTCAATGAGTGAGGGTGTTCTCCAAGATTGATTTGAGGTCAGGGTATCACCATTTAAAGATCGAGACTTGGATATTCTTAAGACAACTTTTAGGACCTGTTATGGTCATTATGAGTTCGTTGTGATGTCCTTTGCATTAACTAATGCCCCGACAACGTTCATGCATTTGATGGATAATGTGTTCCAGCCTTATCTTGACGTGTTTGTTATTGTATTCATTGATGATTTCCTGGTATACTCTCGTAGCCATGAGGAGTATGCACAACATTTGCGGATTGTGTTGCAATGGTTGAGGGAGGAGAAACTTTATGCTAAGTTCTCCAAGTGTGAGTTTTGGCTTAGTTTAGTAGCATTCTTGGGACACGTGGTGTCCAGTGAGGGTATTCACATTGATCCGAAGAAGATAGAGGTAGTTCAGAGTTGGCCAGACCGTCCTCAGCCACAGAGATTTGGAGATTTCTTGGTTTGGTGGGTTATTACCATCCGTTCATGCAAGGTTTCTCTTCTATATCATCTCTTTTGAGCAAATTGACCCAAAAGGGTGCTCTTTTTAGGTGGTCGGATGAGTGTGAGACGAGCTTTCGGAAGCTCAAGACTGCCTTGACCACAACTCCAGTGTTAGTTCTGCCACCAACTTCCGGTTCTTATACAATATTTTGTTATGCTTCTCGGATCAGTATTGGGTGTGTCTTGATGCAGAAGAGTTGAGTGATTGCTTATGCTTCGCACCAGTTGAAGCCCCATGAGAAAAACTACCTTGTTCATAATTTGGAGTTGGCTTCCATTGTTCACGCGTTTAAGATTTGGAGGCACTATATCTATGGTGTGTCTTATGAGGTGTTTACTAATCTTCATAGCCTTCAGCACTTGTTCAAATAGAAGGATCTCAATTTGAGGCAGCGAAGATGGTTGGAGCTACTAAAGGACTATGACATTACCATTTTGTACCATCCGAAAAAGGCCAATGTGATGGATGATGCCTTGAGTAGGAAGGTAGTGAGTATGGGCGGTCTTGCATTTATTCCTGTTGGGGAGAGACCTCTTGAAGTTGATGTTCAGGCATTGGCCAACCAGCTAGTGAGATTGTATATTTCGGAGCCCAGTCGGGTTCTAGCTTGTATGGTTTCTCAGTCTTCCTTGTTTGATCGCATCAGAGAGCCACTATGATAATCCTCATTTGCTTGTCTTCAAGGACAAGGTTCAACATGATGATGCAAGAGATGTGATAATTGGAGATGATTGGGTATTGAGGATGTAGGGTCGAATATTTGTTCCCAATGTAGATGGGCTGTGGGAGTTGATTTTTGAGGAGGCCCACAGTTTGCGGTATTCCATCCATCTGGGTGCCGTGAAGATGTATCAAGATTTGAGACATCACTATTAGTGGAGGAGGATGAAGAAATATATAGGTTGATTTGTAACTCAGTATCTCAACTGTCAGCAGGTGAAATATGAGCATCAGAGGCCGGGTGGCTTGCTTCAGTAGATAGAGATTCCATAGTGGAAATAGGATCGGATCACCATGGATTTCGTAGTTGGGCTCCCACAAACTTTGAGGAAGTTTGATTCTATTTGGGTGATTGTGGATCGGCTGACCAAATTCGCGCACTTCATTCCTATGAGTACTACTTATTTTTTAGAGCGGTTAGCTACATCAGAGAGATTGTTCGTCTTGATGGGGTTCCGGTTTCCATCATTTCAGATAGAGGCACGCAGTTTACATCCCAGTTTTAGAGGCCCGTGCAATGAGATTTGGCACTCAGGTTGAGTTGAACACATCATTTTACCCTCAGACGGACGGACAGTCCGAGCGCACTATTCAGATATTAGAGGATATGCTACGCACTTGTATCATTGATTTTGGGGGTTCATGGGACCAGTTTCTACCACTCACGGAGTTTTCTTACAACAATAGTTATCAGTCGAGTATTCAGATGGCTCCATACGAGGCTTTATATGGGAGGCGGGTGTAGATCCCTCGTAGGTTGGTTTAAGCCGGGCAAGGCTAGGCTATTGGGTACTAACTTGGTTCAGGATGTATTGGACAAGGTGAAATTGATTTAGCAGTGACTTCGCACGGCTTAGTCAAGACAAAAGAGTTATGCTAACAGAAAGGTTCGTGATATGTCTTACATGGTTGAGGAGAAGGTTTTGCTGAAGGGTTAACCCATGAAGGGTGTTATGAGATTTGGGAAGAAGGGCAAGTTGAGCCCTCGATTCATTGGTCCATTTAAGGTGATTCGGAGGATTGGGTAGGTGGCCTATGAGCATGGTTTTCCACCTAGCTTGTCGGGTGTGCATCCAGTATTTCATGTTTCTATGCTTCGGAAATATATTGGCAATCCGTCTCACGTTTTGGATTTTAGCACGGTTCAGTTCGATGGTGATTTGACTTATGATGTGGAGCCGGTGGCTATTTTTGAGCGGCAGGTCCGAAAGTGGCGATCAAAGGATATAGCTTCAGTAAAAGTTTAGTGGAGAGGTCAGCCTGCAGAGGAGTCTACTTGGGAGACCGAGCGGGAGATGCGGAGCAGATATCCACAACTATTATAGCTCCAGGTATGTTTCTAGACCCGTTCGAGAGCGAACGTTTGTTTAAGAGGGGGAGGATATAATGACCAGGCCGGTCGTTTCGAGAGCCCTATTCCCCTATTTTTCTGCTTTTGTGTTCTACAACTGTTTATGACTTATCGGGTTGGTTGGTTCGGTTCCAAAGTGATTTTGGAGTGAGTTGAGATACTTAGCCTCTTGTGAGAAGGTTTAAGTTGGGAAAGTTGATCGGATGTTGACTTATGCATAAATGACCCCGGGTTTGAATTATGATGGTTCTGTTAGGTGATTTTAGACTTAGGTGTGCGTCAGGAATGTGATTTGGAGTTCCGTGATAGAATTAGGCTTGAATTGGCGAAAGTTAGAATTTTGGCAATTTTAGCTGGCAGTGGAAATTTTGATATCGGGGTCGGATTGGATTTCTGAAAGTTGGAGTAGGTTCATGGTTTCATTTATGACTTGTGTGCAAATTTGAGGTCATTCGGACGTAGTTTGATAGGTTTCGGCATCTTTTGAAGAATTCAGAAGTTTTGAAGTTCTTTAGGCTGGAATTCGAGTTTAATTGTGTGTTTTGATGTTATTTCGAGTGATTCGAAGGTTCGACTAAGTTCGTATGATGTTATGGGACGTGCTAGTATGATTGGTTGAGGTCCCAAGGGCCTCGGGTTGATTTTGAGTGATTTACGGAACAAGTTTGTAAATTGGAAGGTTGTTGAAGTTGAACTCAACTGTCATAATCGCACCTGTGGATGTCTCATCACAGGTACGAGCCCGCAGAAGCGAGCAAGGGATCACAGATGCGAGATTGGAGGAGTTGGGCAGAAGGCGTAGGTGCGATGAAATTCCCTGACAACCATCATGCAATCATTTAATCTTTCCGAGTCAAAACTCGTCAACAAGACATAAGAATTTACTTCATCTCATAACTGGACAACATAAAAGATCCCTCAACACGATCATAACTCGGGACTGTACAACACATTAAGATAGAAATCAAGTATCCAACAATCCTTCTCATATCCCAAGCAACCCTTTTTGTCATATCAAATCCATCTGAACACATCCCGCGGTCACCTCATATTAATCATATAGCTATCTAACCACGCACCGAGCCATAAAGCCCGCTCCTAGCGATACCACAGGACATATAAGCCCAAGAGCACATGCTTACACACCTGAAACCACCGAGCCCAAGGTATGGTCCAAACCTGGTCTGAAGTCCTTCAGACTGGCCCATCGCAAAAATACATAAAATACATCTCGCACCTCATCTATGGAAATCATAAGTCGTTGATGCACAATTCATATCGAGCGCCCACATATGCAAACGAGTGAATTCAAAGAGATATGTTTCACATTGAATCATTGCCGCATGATAAGGAATGAAAGATGGTAAGTAATGCTAAATGCCACGTAGCCTCTCGAAGATAGGTATCGACATCATCATACTGATCCGCAAGACTCTACTAGACACTTGCTCATAACTCGTAGAACCTATGAACCTATAGCTCTGATACCAACTTATCACGATTGAAAATCCATTAGTTGTGATAGCACCTAACCCAACCCTCTAGGTAAGCCAACTAACAGTCAACATAATCTAAATGAGATAAATGGGAAATAAATGATAATATAACTGAACTTTATACAACAACTCAAGGAGGTTAGAACAAGTCACGAGCTTGTAAGACTTAAAATTTACAAAGCTAGTGTGAATTAATCACACCATCTGTTCGAAATATACATAAAATATTTATAAATCTAAAGCTACTAAGAACAAGAGACAACTATAACTAGAATGCGGGTAAATCTTCAATGCCAGCTCCCTCAATACACAATAATATCAGCTCAAAAATTTGCATGCAAAGTGCAAAAGTATAGTATGAGTAAAACCGACCCAATATACTAAATAATTAACAAATCTAACCTTAGAATAAAAGCAGTGACGATCTCGGAAGGAGGTCAGAGAACAACACTAATAGCCAATATTAACTCACAATAACATAATGGAGGCAATAAAAGTAATAGCTCAAAATATTTTATGCTCAGCTCGTTCACAGTTACGAAAAAGTAGACATGCTTTCTAGGAATAACAGTTAAGTCCAGATATTACAACTTAAAATCAACTAAACATGAGTTTATCAATAGAACTATATTTCCAATTCACAACACTAGATAAGAATTTTCATTTACCAATTAGCATGAGAAAAGTACATCTCTATGCCTACATGTCAAATGCACATTTTAAATGAAAAATTTCACGATGATAGCACCAGGTACTCTCACCCTCAACATACTCCAGCTGTTTGTTTAAAATGTCCACTTATCACACAAAAAAAAAAATTCACTCAGCATTGTACGGGAGCCTGGCTCATAAGCCCCTTACCATGTACCTGTACATATATCACTGCGCATGCAGTCATTGATGGTATGTCAAACTTCGGAAGGGCGGATCCTGCCTAAGCACTAATCAAAAGCCTATAAGTCCTGCTACGATGTGCAATCTGATCAACAATAATAAATAAGCCAATAATGCCCTGCTGCAACATGCATCCTGATCCACAATAATAAGAATAGTCACAAAGCCAATATAGCCTTCTGCGGCGTGCAACCCGATCCACAATAACACTCACAACACGGCTCTCAGGACCACCTCATTCATCAATCTCTCAAGTCTCAAGGGCTCACAATCTTGTACCACTCAATCCAAAAATGATACGTGATATAACAGTGAATGATGAACAAAGACTGAGACATGATAAGCAAATGAAGAATCATGACCGAGTATATAATTACGGTTAGAGTAGATAACTCAAAATAACAGAAAAGCCTTATAAGGTCTCAACCGAATTATCACATAGCCTAACATGATTTCTAACATGAATCACAACTCAATTACTCTAACAAGTAGGAATTACACTGATAGAACAAGATATAACGAAAAAATAAGTCCGGTCATAGTCTAATAGTCAACTTGAATTATGATTACCCCGGTGCACGCCCACACGATCATCACCTAGCATGTGTGTCACCCCAATACATCTCTTATAACACAGTTCCAAGGGTTAAATACCCTCAAATCTAAGTTTAGATATCGTACTTACTTCAAGCAAGTCAAATCCAATACCGAACAAGCCAAACAACACTCTGGAAATACCATCCCATGCGTATCAACCTCCGAACAGCTCGAAACTAGCCAAAAGTAACCTAAAAGCATCAAATAATGCCAAAGAAACACAAACCCAATTGATAAAGGTTGAATCTTTAATCAAAAGCCCAAAGTCAACCAAAGAGTCAAACCTGGGCCCGCACCTCGGAACCCAAAAAACTCACAAAATTTGATAATTCATTCAATTATGAGTCCAATCATACTAATTTCACTCAAATCTGACTCTGAATCAATGTTCAACTCAAAAATTCACTTTAGGAAAGTTTAGACAAAAACCCCAATTTCTCTTTAAAATTCATAATCCAAATGACAAAAAGAAAGATGGAATCACAAAATATAATTAAAATCGAGTACAAAATATATACCTCAATCCATGTGGTAAAAATCGCCTCCAAAATCATCCAAATTCGATCTCCATAGCTCCAAATATGAATAAAACAATGCAACCCTCGAATATAAAGAACATGTCTAGGCAATCCGCTTTTGCGAGCACACAACCAGTTATGTGATAAGATTCCTGCTTCTGCAGAGACAATCGAAAACTCGATACTTCGCACATGCAGAAAATAATCCGCTTTTCCAACAACGCAGGTGAGGCACAAATCACGCTTCTGCAATACTTCACGCTTCTGCGCCCCCAACTCACCGTGCCTGCGCCTTCACAGATATGGCCATATTCTTGTATTTGTGGAGATTCCCAAACTCAGCCTCTTCTCTTCTACGGCCACTTCTCTGCACCTATGGACACTGCACCTTCGCCCAAAGCTCCGTATGTGTGATCACACCAGGACCTATGCCAAACCAGCATAGCCAAAATGATCCGAACCACGTTTGGAACTCACTCGAGCCCATCGGGACCTTGTCCGAATATACCAACAAATCTCAAAATATAACACAGACCTACTCGAGGTATTAAATAACACATAAAAATATCAAAATCACGAATTGCACCTCAAATCAAACTTAATAAACTTTTGAACTTTTAACATTCAAAACTCGTGTCGAACCATATCAAATCAACTCGGAATGAATTCAAATTTTGCACACAGCTCCCAAATAATATAAAGAAGCTTTTCCAATTTTTGAAACCACAATACAAATATGATATCGTCATAGTCAAATCTCGATCAAACATATGAACATTCCTAACCTTCAAATTGCCAACTTTCGCCAAATAATGCCGAAACCTTCTAGAAACATCCAAATGCAAATTCGGGCATATGTCCAAGTCCAAAATCACCATCCGGACCTAACAAAACTGTCAAAACTCCGATATAAGGTCTAATATACAAAAGTCAAACTTGGTCAACTCTTTCGATTTAAAGTTTCCTAGTTGAGAATCATTCTTCTAAATTAATACCGAATCACCTGAAAATCAAAACTGACGATTTATACAAGGCATAATATATCAAATGAAGCTACTCAAGACTTCAAACACCTGAACAGAATGCAAATACTAAAAATAACAGGTTGGGTCATTACAAGAATGCATCAAATAACACAGAACAAAGTACATTTCACCAAAGTTCTGTTTGACGCATGATCCTCAAGAGAATTAGGAGATCATAGATCTCTTCAAGTGATAATCTGGCAGATTTGTTCATAAAGTCATTGCCTACGTCAACATTTGAGAAGTTGAAATACAAGATTGGACTGTGTCGTCTATGAGATATTAGATGAAGTTTTCATAATGGGGAGTATATATGCATTGTACTCCTTTTCGTTTTACTAAGGTTTTTTCCCAATTGAATTTTCTTGGCAAGATTTTTAATGAGGCATCACACAATGCGTATTAGAAGATTTGTGTATTCTTTTCCTTCACTAGAAGACTTTTCTCCTTCAAATTTTTCTAGTAAGGTTTTAAGGAGGTACACTATATATGGACTTCCAAGAGGGAGTGTTATAAATCCACTGAATATAGATGTACATTTTGTAACACTTTGGCAATTCATGTACCAAATGAATAAATCCATTCAATTCTTGTAATTTTTGGACACTCTTTGTAACCTATAAATATTATGCTATTCTCTTGCTAAAGATAACCGGAAAAACAAAGAAATAAAATCACCCTTCTCCTCTAACTAGCGTTGACTTCTCTTCTAGAGCTTTAATTATATAATTATAGCATTTTCTTACAATAAAGAACAACATTGTTGAACAAGAACGTGCCCTGGGAAGGAATTGGGTTGAATAATGGCTCTATTAGGGGTGGATTTTTATTAGAATCTATATATATATATATATATATATATATATATATATATATAAAGCTGGGAAAGGAAAAGGTGATGTGGCACCTTCCAATGCCCAACAATTGTATTTATCTTTTTTTCTCCATTTTTGACAATTTTGCATTTTTCGCCTATATTTTTACGTTTCTCTTATTTTGTATAAGAAACCTAACGGTTGGTTATTTCTTTATTTCTCCCAATAGTTGCTTAATAATGACAGACCCTTTCTCTTCTATCTCCCTAAATAACAGTTGCCTCTGTTGACCGGAAAATAATGCCTCCCTCTCTTCGCTTACTTTCTCCATCTCTTTCACTCTCATCCCATCCTAAAGGTAAAATATCCTTTCATGTGATTATTGTTTAGCCAAAAAAAAAATAGATTTTTAGTCAAACTTAAAGTATAGAAGAATCGTGTTACTGATAATCGAAAAATAGATAAAGAAAAGAATTTTCAAATGCTCAAATGTGGAAGCTTGTAAATCAGAGATATATTCCCGTAGTATCTTGTGTTTTCCTTGATTACATGTTTCTCCTTTTATAGGTCTCTTAGAGACTTTTTGAAAATGTACGTTACATCCAAGATATAATGAGGTCATTATGAATATTTACTGACATTAAATGCTACGTTATACAATCATTATATTAAATGCAAATATTCCTTAACGACTTCAGTAATTATCTCTTCTGTAATGATGGGTATCTTCATTCTCTTATGTGTCTTGGTTCATTGTCTTTTCGTATCTTCTTCATAATTACGCTTTAAATAGGTACGGGTTTTCCGAGCCTTTTAACTCGTACCTTCCCTTTGCTCCCGTATCTCTTTTTCTTCGTACCTTCCCTTTTGCTCCCGTATCTCTTTTTTCACCCCATTGTCTCGTGCTTATTTTTATCCGCATCAGCTTAGACTTTTTGATCCAGTTATAGCTAAGTAACCCCACGTGTCATGCCACGTCATTATTCATTCATATATTTAATTTTTCCAAATACAGATAGTCCCCCAACTTTCCATTTATTCATCAATATGAATATTTGGGAAGTGGAATTGGAATTCGTAAAAGGAAAATTTTTGTCACCATTAATGCTCTGATAAAGTTGACGCTTCAACTGTCACTTCCTTTTAATGCCCTGGACACGTGTTGCTTCCTCATCGGTTATACTGTCACGCAGCGCTTTTTCGGGCTTTCTGTTCAGCTTCACTCTTCACGGAGTATCAGTTATCATCATTATAGCGTCTTTTATCATCGTACTCTTCATTTTTTATAATTACCCAATACTATTAATATAACCTTTCTTCTTGTCTTCTTGTTCATAAATTGAACTGAATACTTCTGCCGTGCAAACTTACTTGCTTCAATTCAACTTTTGTATCCATGGCTTCTTCGAACCCTAACCCTAGGCAAACTCCCATTCTAGATAATTTTCCCAATGCTCGTGTAAGACATAGAAGAGGAGCTAGATTTCACAATCTAAGCTCCACTCGTGGTGGTGCATCAACACCTCCTTCTGGTTTTGGACCTTCTTCTGGAACCAGAGGTTCTCATTCACAAAGAAGTTCTTCTAGAAGTAAGGATTCAACGAAGCCTTTGCGCAAACCCTTAGTAGAAGAAATTATTCCTACCGAGTTTTCTTTCCACTATGATAGAGAATCTTTGAAAACCCAGGTGGATGCACTAGACCGTGCTGATCCTTATCCTACCTTAATCACAAGCGCTTTGGCTCCAATAGTTAGGAGTGAATGCCATTGGGCTGATGATTTTCCCATTATTATTCCTAACCCGAATCAAAGGATCACCTCTTATATGACAGGTTATTCCTTTGTTTACACCTATCCTTTCACTTTGGGATTTAAACCGGCCATCGACCCGGTCATCTTAGATTTCTGCCACTTTTCTAATATTTGCTTGGGGCAAATTGGCCCAATAGTGTGGCGAGTTGTTGCCTGTTTAAGACACCTTGCTAACAAAGCCGGCGTAGAATTTACTTTCCCCCATTTGATTCACCTTTACTCCATTAGATTTTTCCGAAATGGAATATTTGGATTAGCAGCCAGGAGCAAAAGAGTTTTGGTGAATCCTAAAGATGACAAAGACCGTGGCTGGTATGCTCGGTATGTTGCTGCCCCCACCGCAGGTCTAATCAGTGAAAGGAACCTCCGCTTCCCAGAGAAGTGGAACTTTGCACGTAAGTATTCAATTTTATCATGCTTATTTATTTCCTTCCTTACCTGTTTTATCTAACTTGTTTTTTTCCAGCAACCATGGGTATGGTCACACCCGTACCTAATATCCATGGTTGGGTAGAAAGAATTGTGAAGATTACCCCAATGGAGGGTAGGACCTGGAAAACCCTTGCCAAACGATACGGTTGGAAACCAAAAATACATGGTAAGAAATTTTTTCCCTTTTCTTCTCTTTTGTTGTTTTGGCTTCTTTTTTTTAACCTTTCTTTTCTTAGGTTTTGCCACTCGATTAGTCACTCTTGAAGGTGTCTTAGCATCACATGGCCAAGACATTTTCGTAGGATCACACCAAGATGTTTCAATTCCTTCAAGATCTGAGAAGAGGAAATCTGTTCTTGAAGATGACTCCGAAGGAGAAGGTGAAAGTTCTCTGGTAAATAGACCACGAGTCAGGAGACGAATCGTCTCTGATGACGAGATCAACATCTCTCCAGACCTGCCTCTTTCCGAACCTGTCATATCTCATGTGGTTATTCCTGATGATGACATCTCTACCCCCTATGATACTGTTGAGTCTATAAACCAACTTTTTATAAGTGGTTTTAGTAGTGGTCCTTTAGGTCCAATTTTAGATAAAGTTCCCTTATCTACTTCTACCGTTCCTGTAATTGTTCCTTTAACTTCCTCATCTGTTACTTCCACTCCCTCTTCTGCTATTCCTCCTTCAACAATTACTCCTCCCAAAATCCACCATACTGAGGTAGGTTCCTCGAGTAGGAGTTCAATATGAGGAGTGTTACCATTGAAGTCCCTCGAGATAGCAGCCTCCTGAGAAAATCTGGGCAAGTAGACACGTGGCTTGCGCTTTTGATTGGTCCCATTGAAAAAGCAAAGCTCGAGAGCCACAGTAATATGACTCTTTTGAACGACATTATCCATGCCAGCTTGAAGGTATTCCTTAATCTCTTTTTTAGTAGAAGATTGTTTTCTGGAATTTTACCTTATACACTTTTCTTTTATTATAACCAGGTCAACCTTATTGGTATCGGGTTCATGAGTCGAGTTCCTCTCTTAGAGAAAAATGGCTTGTGATTTGGAGAAAACTGCTCATGATGCAGAGAAAATCGCTCGTGAATCCCAATTAGAGGCCAACAATTGGAAAGGCCAGTACGAAAGTACGCAGATTTACATGGACATCTTGGAAAAGAGAAAGAGCTCTTTCGAGGAACAAGTTAAAAACCTCACTTCTGAGTTGGCGACGGTCAAGGCTGCTGCAGACCAATCTATGAGAACTAAGGAGCTTGTTGCAGAGCAATTGTCCCTGGTTGCTATCAAAAACAAAACTTTGAAGGCTTTATTGGCTCAAAAAGAAGCGTATGTAGAAGGTATGGCACAAGAACTCACTCGAGTGCAGGGAGAATTACGAGCTTCGGCAGACAAGGTTTATACTTTAGAGAATTCTCACACCTCTCTGCAATCATCTCACGATTCTATTCTCCTTAAAAATGAAGAACTTAAAAATGAAGTCACGGCCTGGGAAAAGGATTATGAACTTCTTGAAGAATCTTCCAACATTAAAGTAAGTTGGATCTATCTCAAAACTTGCCGTGATACCTTGATGGAAATGAGCCAAGAAGTTATCAATCTTGAATGCGAGTTGGCTAAAGTAAATGAAGCCATCGAGAAAGCGCAACAACCACCAGATTTCTCATCTCCCAAAGCTAATCTTTCCGCAGTTGAAACTCCCTTAGTTGAGGCTCCTCCAAATGAATCTTCTACAGTTGAAGCTGTTTTGATTGAAGCTCCCATGGGTGAAGTTCCCGTGTCTGCTGTTCCCGAAGCTTCCATATCTAATGAGATTAGTGCTAGTGTGGCCCTTCCTTTGAGTTCTTCCATGCCTACTATCACCAGCCAAGTCGAAGTTGCATCCGTGGGTGTTGCCAGTACTATGATTGAAGATCAATTTGTATGGGCAAATGCAGTTGAGTTAGTTGAGTCTGTAAAAAAAAACCCCTTCAGTTTCGTCGCCTTAGAAGGTTTTTTTATTTATTTTAGATTTCCCCTTTTTGCAGGTGCCATTTTGGAAGTCTATGTTTAAAGTGTTTAACTTCTTGTGACAACTTCTGCTATAAAACTCTTGACTTAGAAATTTCAAGTCCCCGAGCTTTGTGTAAGGGGCATTTCGGATATGAACAAGTTTTTACACTTGTCTTTTAGAAGTTTATTTCTTCAAACTCCTATCTGCTCTATTCTTGCCTTTTATCTTTAACGGACTTAGAGAATAGGTTGCATTTTTACAATTTGAAAATGCTTTAATTGTTCTCATGATTAAATAATATGAGATTCATAAAAGAGGGCCCTTTTATATATTGACACTTGATGAAGAAGACATCTCAACTTCATAATGGTGTTTTATACGATCTAAGAAATAGGAACATAGATATTTATCTAGAATAACCTGAACAAATCTTTATTTCTGAATTTTGACAATTTGTAAATCATTCCTTACATGTATTTGAATTACATCTATAACTTTCTCGTAACTGTTTTTCTTGTAACAGATTTACAAAAAATAGAACAATACATACAGGGTTTTTCCTTATAACTCGTTTTAGTATAAAACTCTTACCCTTGACTATTTGTGTAGTACAGTGGGTTTCCCATAGCTCCAAAATATTAGGAAGGGTTTGAGAGGTGACTCCATTATTCTCGTGGGAAAGAATACTATGATGAAGTACTATGACTCATTAGCTTCCATTCTGCACTTGTTTTTTTTCTTTAGGCTAGGCTTGACTTTCCTGCATCTTCTTTGCCATTTACATACACGTGGCTGTATATTCTATGTAGTCCCCCAAGTGTTTGAGTGTTGAAGTATGAAGCCTCGAGCACTTGATAGTTTTTCTCATCCAGCCCTTTCCCTGAAAAGGAAAATACGTACGGGACTCGGGGGTATGATTGTAGATGAAGATTGCTTTACCCTTGTATGATTCTATCAGAATTATTGAAACCCTAGGCTTGGAATTTTAGTGTATTCCATTTTGCCTTACAGGTCGTGACTCAACATTTAGTACGGATAAGCATTTTGCCTATCATCTAAAATCGTTAGTCAAAATTTTAATAAATCAAAAGTAAAATCTAACACGATGATACCTGCCCATGTGTTTTTCCTTAGAAGTAATATCTATTTAAATGAATAGCATTCCAATGCAAGGGAAGTATTTTGCCGTCCATTGTCTCCAACTCATACGCTCCTTTTCCTGCAATATCATGTATTTTGTAGGGTCTTCCCAAGTTGGACTTATTTTACCAGAATTGGCTGCTTTTGTAGATTGAAAAACTTTTTTAAGCACGAAGTCCCCAGTTTTGAAATATCACAGACGGGCTTTCCTGTTGTAATATCGTTCAATCATCTGCTTTTGTGCGGCCATTCTTATTAATGCAGCTTCTCTCCTGCCTTCTAGTAGGTCTAAATTGACCCGCATCTCTTCATCATTAGATGCTTGCGTTGCTTGTGACACTCTCATACTTAGCTCACCTATCTCAACTGGGATAAGTGCCTCATCCCCTTATACTAAAGAAAAGGTGGTCTCACCTGTGCTTGTTTTCGTGGTTGTACGGTATGCCCATAAGACTCCGGGCAATACTTCAGGCCAGTTACCCTTTGATTCTTCCAATCGTTTCTTCAAATTATTGATGATGATTTTATTTGTAGACTTCGCCTGCCCATTCCCTATTGGGTGATAAGGTGTTGATGTTATCCTTTTTATTTGCCAACTTTGAAAGAATTCCGTGACTTGAGCTCCGATAAATTGTGGTCCATTATCACATACGATATCTTTTGGCACACCAAACCGCCAAATGATATTTCGCCAAATGAAATCCTTGACTTTTTTTTCCCGTACCTGTTTGAATGCTCCTGCCTCTACCCATTTAGTAAAGTAATCAGTAAGTACGAGTAAAAATTTTACCTGTTCTTTAGCTTGAGGCAGGGTCCAACAATATCCATTCCCCATTTCATGAACGGCCATGGCGCAATCACCGGATGTAACAATTCAGCAGGTCGGTGCATGTTGTTGCCGTACCTTTGACATTTGTCGCATTTAGCTACGAAATTCGTGGCTTCTTCTTCCATTTTGGGCCAATAATACCCTGCCCTAATCAAAGTTCTTACCAATGACCTTCCTCCTGCGTGATTTTCACAATGTCCTTTATGTATTTCCCTCATTACATATTTTGTTTGAGAAGGTCCAAGACATCTTGCTAAAGGGCCACCGAACATTTTTCGATAAAGGTTTCCTTGTTTTAAATAATATCGAGCTGCCTTCTTACGAAGTGCTTGTGCTTTTGCATTGTTATCTGGTACGGTTCCATACTGCAAAAAAGCTACGATTTCATTTCTCCAGTCCCAAGTTAGATTATTAAAATTTACCTCATTCTTGTCAGGTTCGAGAACCGAGTGAAATAAGTGAATAACTGAGGCATTGGCATCTTCTGTTATATCAGCTGCAGATGCAAGGTTTGCTAGGGCATCTGCTTCGACATTATCATCCCTTGAGATTTGGATAACCTTCCATGATTGGAACTGTTTTATCAGTTCCCTTACCTTTTCCAAATATTGTTGCATCCTTACCTCTTTGGTTGTGTAAGTCCCCAGAATTTGATTAACCACGAGTTGAGAATCGCTTTTGATCACTACCTGACTTATTCCAAGTTCCCGTGACAATTCCAGACCTGCAATCACAGCTTCTACTCTGCTTCATTATTAGTTATGGAATGACATTTAATGGCTTGTCTAATGGTTTCTCCCATAGGTGGTACCAAAAGAATTCCTAATCCTGCACCTTTTACATTAGACGATCCATCAGTAAATAATGTCCACGTACCTGGATTAGCTCCATTAAGTACCTGTACTTCTTTATCAGCTTCAAACTGTATCCCTTGACTGAAATCAGCCACGAAATCGGCTAATACTTGAGACTTTATTGCAGTTCTAGGCAGGTATGTGATTTCATACCTACTTAATTCTATAGCCCATTTGGCTAACCTAACTGACAGTTCGTGTTTATGTAATACACTTCGTAATGGATATGCAGTTACCACAACAATGGGATGACATTGAAAATAGGGTCTTAATTTTCTAGATGCCATAATTAAAGCAATTGCTAATTTTTCCAGCTGTGGATACCGTGTTTCTGCATCTAGTAAGGATTTACTGACATAATAGATAGGAGATTGCTTACCTTGTTCTTTACGAACCAAAACTGCATTTACCGCCACTTCTGAAACAGCAAGATAAATAAAAAGTTTCTCCCCCGCCTTTGGTTTTGCTAGCAACGGTGGATTTGACCGGTAAGTCTTCAGATTTCTAAGTGCCTGTTGACACTCCTCATCCCACTCAAAATTTTCCTGCTTTTTAAGAGCTGAGAAAAATTTAAAACATTTTTCTAAAGATTTAGAAATGAACCTTCCCATAGCTGCAATTCTTCCCGTCAATCTCTGCACTTCTTTTTTGCTTGAAAGTATATCAGGAATTTCCTCGATAACTTTAATCTGTGCGGGATTTACCTCGATACCCCGGTTAGAAACAAGAAAACCCAAAAACTTTCCTGATGCCACTCCAAATGCACATTTTTCTGGATTTAACTTCATATTGTATTTTCGCAAAATTTTAAATGTTTCAGATAAGTGCGATATATGATCCTCTGAATGCTGTGTTTTAACTAACATGTCATCTATATAAACCTCCATGGTCTTACCCAGATGTTTTTGGAACATTTGAGTAACTAACATTTGATAAGTTGCACCTGCATTCTTAAGACCAAATGGCATTACATTATAACAAAAAGTCCCCCTATCTGTTATGAAAGAAATTTTTTCCTCATCTTCTAGGTCCATTTTGATCTGGTTATAATCTGAGTATGCATCTAAAAAACTTAATAGCTCATGCCTCGGAGTAGCATCAATTAATTTATCTATATATGGTAAAGGAAAAGAATCTTTTGGACAGGCTTTATTAATGTCTATGTAATTTATACAGACTTGCCACTTACCATTCTTCTTAGGTACCACAACAGTGTTAGCTAACCAATTAGGGTATTTTACCTCACGAATCGAACCAATTTTGAGCAATTTTTGAACTTCTTCATGAATCACCTTATTCGTGAATGTTCCTTGCTTTCTTTTCTTTTGCTTCACTGGAGGATATGATGGATCTACGTTTAACTTATGAGTCACAACCTCCGGTGATATCCCCGTCATATCGGAGTGGGACCAAGCAAAACAATCTACGTTAGCTTTTAAAAATTCAATTAATTTACGCTTTACCTTAGGGCTAAGGTTGGCACCGATGTACACTTTCCTCTCAGGCCAGTGTATGAATAAAATCACTTCTTCTAATTCCTCAATGGTTGTTTTGATGTTCTCATTTTCCTCTGGTTCTTGAATCCACATCTGTCCTCCCTTCCTCAGTTAAAGTTGAAGCACCCACCTTAACTGAATCTAGTAATTGCTATTTGGCTTCATCTTGAACGGTTGAATCTGCAACGGATTTTATGCTTCTAGAAGTTTGCTGATCACCCCTAATTTGGTAAATTCCCTATGGTGAGGAAAATTTGATAACTTGATGCAATGTAGATGGAACAACATCCATATCATGGATCCATGGCCTACCAAGGATTATGTTGTAAGCCATCTCCATATCTACCACCTGAAACTTAGTATCTTTGACAAAACCTTCTACAAAGGTGGTGATAATCGCTTCACCCTTAGTTATAACGTTAGAGTTATTGAACCCTGATAAAGTATGTGCCTTTGGGACCAACTTATCCTCAGCTTGCATTTCACGTAACACTCGTACCAAAATAATATTTACCGAACTTCCTGGATCAATAAGAACACGTTGAACGTTAGTGTCAAGTATGAGTAATGATATTACCAGTGCGTCATTATGTGGGTTCATGAGGCCTTCCGCATCTGTGTCATTGAATGTGATATTTCCTCCTCCAGTACATGTCGCAGCCGCTTTCCGCGCGTGATCGTCATTTTGGATATTTTATTGGCTGCAGTATACGAGACACCATTGATATCTTCTCCTCCACTTATAACATTGACTAGACGTTTAGGGGAGGGTGGCTACGAGGGCTCCTGTCTATTTTTCATATACGCTTGTTTGCCTTTCTCAGTGAGGTATCCTTGCTTTAACAAATGGTCCACCTCACTTTGTAAAAATCTGCAATTTGCGGTTCTATGTCCGTGATCATTATGGAATTCACACCAGTGATCAGGGTTTCTTCTACTCGGGTTCAATCTCATCTCCTTCGGCCACCGTACCTTAACTCCCATCCCTCTTAAAATAACTACGAGCTCGGAAGTAGTTACGTTAATATTGTAACCACCGATCCTTGCCTTCAATCCCCCATCATCGTCTTGTTGTCCATGTGTTTCTCGTTCATTATTAAATCTTGATGAAGAGCCTGATTCCCTATGTCTAGGTTTATGATCGTACCTCTCCTGTTTTGCCCTCGAGTCTTTTCCCGTTGGTCCCATATAAGGATCGTACCTGTTTTTACCGGACCTCCTTTCATTATCTACACGCCTTGAATTTGTTTTCTCTTCTGTTTTTGGCCGTGAGATAATATCTTCCTCGATCCTCATCTTTGTGCTATACCTGTTGTAGATATCGTTCCACATTGTTGCTGGGAATTCCCGAAGACTTTCTTTGAGTTTCCTCGTGGCTTCTGAACTTTTCTCGTTCAAATTACTAGCGAAAGCTATGGCTTCCTAGTTGTCAGGTACTCGTGGCAGTAACATTCTTTCTCGTTGAAATCTATCTACAAATTCTCTTAATAACTCGGAATTCCCTTGCTTAATTTTGAAGATGTCTTCCATCCTTTTCTTAACTTTTTGAGCTCCCGAGTGTGCTTTAATAAACAAATCTGCAAGCTTAGCAAAAGAATTTATTGAATTTTCAGGTAAAAGAGAATACCAGGTTAGAGCTCCTTTGGTGAGTGTTTCGCCAAATTTTTTGACCAGGGCCGATTCAATTTCTTGCTTGGTCAAATTATTCCCTTTAACTCCAGTGGTGAAGGCTGTAACATGATCTCGTGGGTCTGATGTTCCATCGTACTTAGGCATATCAGGCATTTTGAATTTCTTCGGAATTAGGAGGGGAGCTGCACTTGGCTTCCATGGCTGTTGTGAGTATTTGTCTATGTCCACCCCTTTAATCACGGGCGGTACCCCAGGTATTTGTTCTATGCGTTCATTTTGTTCCTTGAGCTGTCTCTGCAAGGTTAGTACAAGATTTTGTAAATCAGAATTAGCTTGGTTACCTGGGCCTCCTTCTTGTGTTTCACTAGGAGTTCCACCGCTGCCTGAATTAACCATTCCAGAACGGGGGTTCTCTAAAGTGTTATTGTTTGGAGTTGGTGTGGACGGAGCAGCAGGTAACTGGTCAACAAAGGCTTGAAGAGCTTTGCTCACTTGGGATGCAATTATTTTCTGTAATGCCTTGTTCATATCTTCGACATTGTTGAATTGATCTTGTTCATTTGCCTGAGATCCATCGGGAGTACCTTCACAAGATCCCCGTGGAGAATTTCGTGGAGAGCCTTGTGGTGAATCTCGAGGAGAATCGCCTTGAGTTTGTTGGTTTGTATGAATTTCTGGAAGTCCTGTGGTGTTGTCATTTTTGTTTGACATGATTGATTTGAACAAGGAAATCAAATAGAAGTAACATTGATTATCAGATTCCCGGTAACGGGACCAATTTGTTTAACAAAAAAAAATAGATTTTTAGTCAAATCTAAAGTATAGAAGAATCGGGTTACTGATAATCGAATAGATAAAGAAAAGAATTTTCAAATGCTCAAATGTGGAAGCTTGTAAATCAGAGATATATTCCCGTAGTATCTTGTGTTTTCCTTGATTATATATTTCTCCTTTTATAGGTCTCTTAGAGACTTTTTGAAAATGTGCGTTATATCCAAGCTATAATGAGGTCATTATGAATATTTACTGACATTAAATGTTACGTTATACAATCATTATATTAAATGCAAATATTCCTTAACGGCTCTAGTACTTGTCTCTTCTGTAATGACGGGTATCTTTATTCTCTTATGTGTCCTGATTATTGTCTTTTCGTATCTTCTTCATAATTACGCTTTAAATACGCTTCTTCATAATTACGCTTTAAATAGGTATGGGTCTTCCAAACCTTTTAACTCGTACCTTCCCTTTCCTCCTGTATCTCTTTTTTTCCGTACCTTCCCTTTTGCTTCCGTATCTCTTTTTTCACCCCATTGTCTCGTGCTTCTTTTTATCCGCATCAGCTTAGACTTTTTGACCCAATTATAGCTAAGTAACCCCACGTGTCATGCCACGTCATTATTCATTCATATATTTAATTTTTCCCAATACAATTAGCACTTGCTTTAATTATGGCATCTAGAAAATTAAGACCCTATTTTCAATGTCATCCCATTGTTGTGGTAACTGCATATCCATTACGAAGTGTATTACATAAACACGAACTGTCAGGTAGGTTAGCCAAATGGGCTATAGAATTAAGTGGGTATGAAATCACATACCTGCCTAGAACTGCAATAAAATCTCAAGTATTAGCCGATTTCGTGGCTGATTTCAGTCAAGGGATACAGTTCGAAGCTGATAAAGAAGTACAAGTACTTAATGGAGCTAATCCAGGTACGTGGACATTATTTACTGATGGATCGTCTAATGTAAAAGGTGCAGGATTAGGAATTGTTTTGGTACCACCTACGGAAGAAACCATTAGACAAGCCATTAAATTTCATTCCATAACTAATAATGAAGCAGAGTATGAAGATGTGATTGCAGGTCTGGAATTGTCACGGGAACTTGGAATAAGTCAGGTAGTGATCAAAAGCGATTCTCAACTCGTGGTTAATCAAATTCTGGGGACTTACACAGCTAGAGAGGCAAGGATGCAACAATATTTGGAAAAGGTAAGGGAACTGATAAAACAGTTCCAATCATGAAAGGTTATCCAAATCTCAAGGGATGATAATGTCGAAGCAGATGCCCTAGCAAACCTTGCATCCGCAGCTGATATAATAGAAGATGCCAACGCCTCGGTTATTCACATATTTCACTTGGTTCTCGAACCTGACAAGAATGTGGTAAATTTTAATAATCTAACTTGGGACTGGAGAAATGAAATCGTAGCTTTTTTGCAGTATGTAACCGTACCAGATGACAAGGCAAAAGCACAAGCACTTCGTAAGAAGGCAGCTCGATATTGTTTAAAACAAGGAAACCTTTATCGAAAAATGTTCGGTGGCCCTTTAGCAAGATGTCTTGGACCTTCTCAAACAAAATATGTAATGAGGGAAATACATGAAGGACATTGTGGAAATCACGTAGGTGGAAGGTCATTGGCAAGAACTTTGATTAGGGCACGGTATTATTGGCCCAAAATGGAAGAAGAAGCCATGAATTTCGTAGCTAAATGCGACAAATGTCAAAGGTACAAAAACAACATGCACCGACCTGCTGAATTGTTACATCCGGTGATTGCGCCATGGCCGTTCATGAAATGGGAAATGGATATTGTTGGACCCCTGCCTCAAGCTAAAGGACATGTAAAATTTTTACTCGTACTTACTGATTACTTTACTAAATAGGTAGAGGCAGGAGCATTCAAACAGGTACGGGAAAAAGAAGTCAAGGATTTCATTTGGCGAAATATCATTTGCCGGTTTTGTGTGCTAAAAGAAATCGTATGCGATAATGGACCACAATTTATCGGAGCTCAAGTCACGGAATTCTTTCAAAGTTGGAAAATAAAAAGGATAACATCAACACCTTATCCCCCAGTAGGGAATGGGAAGGCGGAGTCTACAAATAAAATCATCATCAATAATTTGAAGAAATGATTGGAAGAATCAAAGGGTAACTGGCCTGAAGTATTGCCTGGAGTCTTATGGGCATACCGTACAACCACGAAAATAAGTACATGTGAGACCCCCTTTTCTTTAGTATATGGGGCTGAGGCACTTATCCCAATTGAGATATGTGAGCCAAGTATGAGAGTGTCACAAGCAACGCAAGCGTCTAATGATGAAGAGATGCGGGTCAATTTAGACCTACTAGAAGGCAGGAGAGAAGCTGCATTAATAAGAATGGCCGCACAAAAGCAGATGATTGAACGATATTACAACAGGAAAGCCCGTCTGCGATATTTCAAAACTGGGGACTTCGTGCTTAAAAAAGTTTTTCAATCTACAAAAGCAGCCAATTCTGGTAAGATATGTAACGACCCGACCGGTCGTTTTGAGTACTAGCGCTCCATTCAGCAGTCGGAGGCCATAAACAGCTTCATTTCAAGTATTATGACTTGTTCGCATGGTCGGAATTTAAATTCGGGAAGTTCGAAGTTAAATTTAGATGAGAATTCTCATTTGAAAAGCTTAATGTTGAAAGAATGAACTATGATTGGATTTTTGAGTAAACAACCTCGGAATTGGGATCCGAAGGTTTCAGTAGGTTCGTATGATGATTTCGGACTTGGGCGTATGCCCGGATTGGGTTTTGAATAACCCGGGAGCGTTTTGGCGCCTATTGTGGAAGTTGGCATTTTAGAAGAAATTTTATAAGTTTGGCTTGAAGAGCATTTTAGT